>SEYY01019603.1:325000-333972 GCA_009176605.1 Armadillidium nasatum
AGATTCCTGATTGTCCTAAATTTGGAACATTGATCAAAATTACTAAGTAATACTTTTAATAATATTGATATAAATTACTAAGTAACACTTTTACTATGATTGTATAAAGAGTTATTTTATCCGATAGCGCATTACTTGCATTTTTACAGGTATTATGATTAAAATATTAATAAATTTTGACATCTTCCTTCTTTCGATAAAGTGATTTTAAAATATCTTCAAATCATCATTACTAATCTCAAACTTTTTGAAATTAAAATTTAAAGTTTGAACAATGATCAACTGCTTTACTTAGATGTCATTTTAATATAAATTTATCCTAATTTAACGTCGATTGAAACTGCAAAAGACAACTGTCCATGTATTAAGAGTTTCTAAGCATTTAAAATATAAGAATTTCATTTTTATTAACCAACTGAGAATAGCTATAGGAGTAGCAAGTAAATACATAGGTATATTTGAATTTATTTATAGGACACTCTAAGTTAAAACATTTCATAGCAAGTAATTATCATAAATAAAAGTAATCAAAATATTCCCAATTTGCTTTACAAAAGTTTCAAACTATCAATTACATAAAAATAAAATATTTGGCTTCCCAAAACATTTTAAATTCAGTATGGCTAAAAAAAAAATTGAAAGGAAATCATGAATACAAATGATTTCAAGAAAGATTTCACAGTCTATTAACTTCCTATCAAGTACAATTTTTAAATTACTAGGTAATACTTTTACTATGATTGTATAAAGAGTTATTTTATCCGATAGCGCATTACTTGCATTTTTACAGGTATCATGATTAAAAGATTAATAAATTTTGACATCTTCCTTCTTTCGAGAAAATGATTTTAAAATATCTTCAAATCATCATTACTAATCTCAAACTTTTTGAAATTAAAATTTAAAGTTTGAACAATGATCAACTGCTTTACTTAGATATCATTTTAATATAAATTTATCCTAATTTAACGTCGATTGAAACTGCAAAAGACAACTGTCCATGTATTAGAGTTTCTAAGCCTTTAAAATATAAGAATTTCATTTTTATTAACCAACTGAGAATAGCTATAGGAGTAGCAAGTAAATACATAGGTATATTTGAATTTATTTATAGGACACTCTAAGTTAAAACATTAAATAACAGGTAATTATCATACTTAAAAGTAAACAAAATATTCCCAATTTGCTTTACAAAAGTTTCAAACTATCAATTAATATAAATAAAATATTTGGCTTCCTAAAACATTTTTTGAATCCTGATCCTTTTTGGGAAAAGTTAAAATCTTTTCTACATCAGTTTCATCTGCATGTATTCTCTTCATGTGCTGAGAAACGTTTGTAAACTTTTTCTTGCAATAAAGACATGGTCTCTTAGGCTTAGGCTTAGCTGTTTTCTTTGTCATCCCAGTCTGAGAATCTATAAATAAATCAATATATATATATATATATATATATATATATATATATATATATATATATATATATATATATATATATATATATATATATATATATATATATATATATATATATATATATATATATATATATATATATATATATATATATAGATATATACTCAACAAAATTCAGGATTTAAAATTTGTTTGAAAATCTAAAGATATCAGTTTTTCATCTAGAATTCAAAAATTAGAAATTTTCATATTAACAATTTAATGAATATAACTAAATTTTAACAGACGATGTTTAACTAACCAATTTGAGGTTCATTTTTTTTTATCTTGAAAATGAGATCTTTAGAAATGCTGTTAGATGTAATTAGTTTCGGCATTACTTCTTCAATGTTTTCTGAAAATGTGAATAATAAAATAATCAATTTAGTTAATCAAAGTTTAAGCAAATATTTCTATCATTAAAATGTAAATCGCTTTTTGTATTCAGTTCTACGAAATTAAAATCATTATTTCAGATAATAATTAAAAAAAAAAAAAAAATTCGAAATTATTTCAAATTATTAAATTTATATTAAGGAACATGAAAAGAAATAAAAATGAAGAATTTTCTCACCCCAAGTAGGTTCATTATTTTCATCTTCAAAATGAAGGATCTGACTGTCTGAATCTATTAATTTCCCTTTCGAAATAACTTCTTTTGTCACTTCTTGATCCTTTTCTGAAAATATTATAAATGATCACCACTAGCATGTGAAAGATTACATATTTTATTTTGTTATTAAATTACAGAAAAAGTGCTTAAAATTTATGAATTATACAAGAATGAGCAGTTCAACAAACTTGTTTATGAAATAAAGGTGGAAAATTTGAAAGACTCCAAATTAGAGACACGAAAACAAACAACATCGTTGCTTACGTATGAACAACAGCCGCCTTTGGCTAAAAATTGAGTATAGAGATAGCAGGAGGAAACAGAGTAGGGTTTGCTATCAGAAAGCTCAAACATCTGAGTTTCGGTCAAGAATAAGAGGTGAGGTCTAGAAGAACAGAGGTGAGGTTCAACAAAGTGGAAATTGTTTCAGAAATTAATGAAAACAATAGACCGTGCACCAGGACAAGATGGCTTCAGTGTCTAGATGTCACTAAACCCATCACAAGAGGCTACCAACTCACAAGTGGTAACGGGGGAAGGGGTGGATGAGGAGCCATTTTGGAAGCCACACCCCGAGATTTCTCCGAGGCTACTGCTGTTGACACCATTATTGATTTTTTTTTTAAAGGGTGTGACAGTATTAATGTTTTATGTTTGTGAATGAGAGCCAACTCCGTGTAGAAGAAGGTGAGAGCGAAAGGGAGCGAATCATTAGGCACCGGGATGAAATGGGAAGTACCCTAAACATCTCATATACCAAATGGAGGTTAATCTCATCGCCTCGAGAGAGCTACTTCCCTCCCCCTTATAATATATATATATATATATATATATATATATATATATATATATATATATATATATATATATATATATATATATATATATATATATATATATATATATATATATATATTTATATGATTTGGTTGTCGTCGTGAGTGGAGGTGCTTAAACCAGAAGGAAAAAGAAAAGATAGGAGAATCAGATGGAAGAGAAGAGAAGGGAAGAGTAGAGAAGAAAAGTGAAGAGAAAAGAAGAGAAGAGAAGAGTAGAGAAGAGAAGAGAAGAGAAGAGGAGAAGAAAATTGGAAGGATTGTTTAAAGAATGCTGTAGAATTGTACTGAAAAGAAAATTATTTTTCGAACTTAAAAATAATAACAGAATTTTTTAAAAATATTTTCATAAAGCAAAATTTAATAAATCGCAATTAACTTATATCAAAATTTTGTGGAGGAACAACAAAACTTTCAAATAACATACTTTCGGCTTAATTAAGTGAAAATTTCAACATTAGTATTACTAATATAAAATTTAAAACACGAGATTGGTTTGGGCGACAAGGGTGGATCATGAAGAATAGTTCTTCGCATGGTTCTAGGGTCTGGGATTCCTTTTAGCCAGCTTTTTTTTTGTCTTCCCATGTACGACTGCAGGAATTTTCTTGCAGTTAACGCCACCCTGCATTATGCGGGATACGGTGTGATATATATATATATATATATATATATATATATATATATATATATATATATATATATATATATATATATATATATATATATATATATATATATATATATATATATATATATATATATATATGGGATGGAGCGATACCAACATTTTTACCGATACCGATACCGATGCCAATTCTTAACTGTTATATATATATATATATATATATATATATATATATATATATATATATATATATATATATATATATATATATATATATATATATATATATATATATATATATATATATATATATATATATCCGATCTCAGTAAGGCTCTAGGGGCCTGTCATCAGGGGCCAGCACTCATCTTCATCTAGATCTGTCGTAAGTAATTCCATCTTCCACCAACTGTTACACCGTAGACAGCTGATGCCACTTCAGTGAATTCCCAATTAACTTCATCCATCTCTCCTTTGTCTTCCTCTTGGCGTCCACTTTCACCTTTATCTTTCCCCTCCTGCATCCTCCACACATGGCCCAATAATCTCAGTCTTTCTGTATCTATCTTTTGAATTATTGGTCCAGCCCCTGCTTTCTCTAATTCTTTCGTTTCCTTATCTTCTCCTTCCTGGTCCTTCCCACCTTCAACCTCAGCGCCCTCATCTCTACTGCTTGAATTCTGCTTTCTTCTCTTGTTGTCGTACTCCAAATATCCATACTATTTAAGAAAACTGGGGTCAGAGTACTTTCAAAAATTACTTTCTTTTCTCCTACATCCATTCTTTTGTCGGCCAAGATTGGGTACAGGACTCTCACAACTCTCCAGTATTTCTCCATCTCGTTTGTGATTTCCAGTGTATTACCTCATTCCCTTGTGAATACTTTCCCATCCCCAAATACTCATATCTCTCTACCATCCTCATATCCTCTCCATGCACATTCAGAACAAGGTCCTCTCCCTCCTCCTCCCATCTAGCTCGTCGGCATGCGTTGCTGCTCTCCAAGCTCCCTTCCTTTGGGTTTCCTCCTTCTCTTTGCTTACTCTTGTCTAGTTTTCTCTTAGATCGATCCATTACAGGCACTTGTAGAGAGAGTGAAATCTTCCTTTTGTTTTGTCAACTGTGGTGTTCCTCAGTGTTCTGTTTTATCTCCAAACTTATGCTTACTTTCCATTAACGATCTACTCAACTGCACTTCTAACTCTGTTCACTCTTATGCTGATGACTCAACTCTACATTCTTCTTCTCATTTCAAATCTGCTCCCTCTTTTGCTTCTAGAATTTCTTCTCGTCTTCTTTCCGATTCTATTCTTGCCGATCTGGATGGGATTTTCCGGTGGGGTCATAGTAACTGTGAAATGCAACTCTTTAAAAACATCTTCTTCACATCTCCCTCTCAAAAACACCTCCAACTTTCCTATCTTCTTCGATTGCTCTCTCGTCTCACCTGTAAAAAACATTAACATTTTTGAACTTAACATAAACAATAAACTGTCATGGAAACCACACATCACAATGGTTGCTAAAGCGGCCTCTAAGAATCTGGGAATTCTGTTCAGGTTGCGAGAATTTTTTTCTTCTGAGCAGTTATTCTAAATATATAAAGGTCTTATTCGCCGTTGTATGGAGTACTGTTCTCACATTTGAAGGGGCTCCGGCTCCTCCTCTCTTCTGTATAGGGTTGAGTCTTAAGGTAAAAGATTAATTAACTGTCCCCTACATTCTAACTCTCTTGATCCCCTATCTCTGGGACGTGACATTGGCGCACTTTCCCTATTCTATAGGTACTTACAATAGCGGGTGCTCAAGGGAACTGATCTCTCGCATTCCTCCACCGTTTTGTCGTCCTCGTTGCACAAGGGCTGCTCTGCTTTCGCCCCAATTTTGCGTGGATGTAGGAAAACCCAGGCTAGCTCGTTGTGGTGCCTCCTCCTTTCCAGCCACATCTGCTCTGTGGAACTCTCTACCATCATTTATTTTTCCTCCTGTATTTAATCTTTCACTCTTCAAGGCTTCTGTCTGTGCCCACCTGTGGGATGTGCTTTAGGTCTGTGTTTGAGTGAGTTTTCTTCATTTTGTGTGTGCCCCCTCCTTGAAAAGGACTTTTCCTGTGAGTGGGAGAGTTCTGTAAAAAAAAAACTATTTATAGTTCTGTCTTTTCCACATTCACGTTCACGCCCGCCTCTTTTTAGCTTTTCAGCAAAACTTCTCATGACCTCTCTTAACTTCTCCCTATCTTGCCTTCATATATATATATATATATATATATATATATATATATATATATATATATATATATATATATATATATATATATATATATATATATATATATATATATATATATATATATATATATATATATATATATATATATATATATATATATATATATATATATATATATATATATATATATATATATATATATATATATATATATATATATGGAGAGAGACCGACTATTCATTAGCGAAGTAACAAGGGGTGGTCAGGGGGTGAGAAGTAAAAAAAAGGTAAAAAAGGTATATATATATATATATATATATATATATATATATATATATATATATATATATATATATATATATATATATATATATATATATATATATATATATATATATATATGGAGACAAGATAGAGAGAAGTTAAGAGGCGATGAGGTGATGAGAAGTTTTGCTGAAAAGCTAAAAAGAGGAGGAACTGAACGTGAATGTGAAAAAGACAGAACTGTAAATAGTTTTTTTTTTTTTTTTTTTTTTTTTTTTTTACTAATATATATATATATATATATATATATATATATATATATATATATATATATATATATATATATATATATATATATATATATATATATATATATATATATATATATATATATAGTTTATTCTGGTGGGTAAAAAGCAAAGACCTACTAATTTCCACCAGAGTTGGAGCAATAACGAAACCTAATAGTTAAAAGCCGACATGCACCGATAGACGGAGATCCATTTTTATTTCGAGAACCTGTATCTGAAAAAAATGTTTTATATGATTTATTTCTTAAATTACTTACAAATATTTGAATATAATTGAAAAAATTGGAATAACAGATTATTGCCAGAAACCGCTAAAAAAAACATAAATAAAAAAAAAATTTTGTTATGTAGCAATATCGTGCTGAATGATAAATTATATTTAAAAAATGAAGCATTTTCAGATTATCCATTGCTAAAGGAGCTAGATTAGAATTAAAATAAAGTCGAGAAACTCTGATCAGATTAATATGGCATACTGTGTAAATTCATCTAAAATTGTGAAATGTGCACCATACACTTTTAAAGTTATTGGAAACAACATGACAATTATCTGGAGTTCGTTAATGCGTTCTTCGTTACCTGATTTTCCTGCAGATATAGTTTTATCACTGGATTCGCCACCAAGAACTGCATCTGAATGAATTTCACCGCTGAGCTCTTCTACAATTTGAGTTTTATTGGTCGTTGATGAATTAGGAATTTTGCAGTTGATTTCCTCCTCCACTACTACACTTTGGATATGTTTTCTTGACTTATTTTTCAAATTTGATGTAAAAGACTGACTCATTGTCTGTAAAAAAAATAAGCTTGATTAACTAAGGTAATTATTTACAAAAGAAAGTTTTTTACTCAGAAAAGAAGAAATCAAGATTGATAAATAAAAGCAAATTACTTTAAAGATAGAATGACAACTGCGAATAGGCTTAGTTTAGAATACACAATTGGTTTTGTCCTTCTATTAGAATTAATATGAAAGATTTTGCCAAGTGGGAATCCGAAGGAGATGAATTTTTAAGGAATTTCTAACAACCATCTTTAGCACTTATATATGGTAAATGGATATATTTCCACCCAACTTTGATACTGCTTTTTGTTCTCCTTTTTGTTAATGGGAAAGAGTTTGCTATTTTAAATCTTTAGCACTTGTATATGGTAAATGGATATATTTCCACGGTAAACCGGTATGCTAGATTAATGTTATAAATTGGAAACAGAATAAGGTACTACCTTCGATGGCTTATTCATTGAGAGCGCTATTTTTATTTTCTTAATCGTTATTATTTTAAAAATTTTAAATTATATTTATTTTAAAAAAATATATTTAATAATTGACATAATTAAGTATTACGTGGTTTTTTAAGAAATTTTTATTTTTATTTAATTAATTTACGTCATCTGTAGTACCTAAGTAAAAGTAAATAAAGTTTTAAGAATTTACAAATTAATTTAATTATGTGTTTTTAAGGCAGTGTTAATTAATTAATTGATTTACTTAAATGAATGTTTTTTTTTATAAGAAAAAAAACAATAAACTGTATGATCATAACAAAAATTAAAATAATCCTTGGTATGATGTATATAACAAATATGAAATTCTTGCTTGTGTCAAAAATTATAATTAAAGTAAATTATATATAATATATATATATATATATATATATATATATATATATATATATATATATATATATATATATATATATATATATATATATATATATATATATATATATATATATATATATATATATATATATATATATATATATATATATATATATATCATAGGAAATATAAAATAGAGACAGAAGCCACAAGGGCCTATCGAGACTGCCCCAGTCCAAACAAATAACAATAATAACAATAACAATACTAGTACATGTACAAAAGACTAGGTCTATCACTTCCCTAGTTATCAGTTCATTCATGCAAAGATAAAAGCAAAACCAAGCCCAACTACACATGCAACATTCAATGAACCATCACCACCCACTACAAAAAAAACTGCCATTAGGCTTAGTCATAGGTTGATCTGTTGATCTAAAAATTCATATATACCCGCCAATTTGGCTTAGTCAAGTTATATTATATAATACCTAAACCATCCATTAATCTATCTAGCCCCCTTTTAAAATTGACAAGAGAATCACAGTCAACAATCTCTTCTGGCAAGTCATTCCAAAAATTAACAACTCTATTACTGAAAGAGTATTTTCTTAGATCGAGATGGCATGGCTTCTTTTTAATTTTCTTATGTCCTCTAGTTACTCTTCCACGGTCCAATATAAAGTATTTTTGAATCTCTGTATTACTGTCAGATGCAAATATTTTGTAAACTTGTATCATATCCCCTCTGAGAAATCTCCTTTCAACTGAGAACATTCCTAACTCCTTCAACCTCTCTTCATAGCTCTTATTTTCAAAGCCAGAAATCATCCTTGTTGCTCAACGTTGTACTCCCTCCAGCATATCTATGTCTTTTCTTAAATGAGGAGCCCAAACCTGTGCACAATACTCTAATGCTGGCCTAACATATATACCGTATATATATATATATATATATATATATATATATATATATATATATATATATATATATATATATATATATATATATATATATATATATATATATAT
>SEYY01019604.1:10000-20000 GCA_009176605.1 Armadillidium nasatum
AATAAAAATCCAAAATTTTTTTATTTATTCTCAAAACAAAATCTATATCTGATATTAATATCTCAAACTTGTCAAAAAAGTTTTTTGAATTTGGATAAATCTCACATTATTTTATTATTAATATTATTATTATTATTATTATTAAATTTTGTTTTGCAAATTTTTGAAAGTAGATAAACAGTTTAGGTATTCTAAATTTTTTTTTTTTTTAACACTGCTACCAATCACAAACAGGGGCAGGAGGAGGCAGAAATTTAAAATATAAAGAAACCCACCCAAGGCCAATCTTAACATAAATCTCTCAGGTGAGTACTGTTGGAGGCCTAAAATATAGGAAGATTAAATGCAACAGTAAAAACATGAATGAGGGAGTTCCACTGAACAGAAATGAATGGAAAGGAGGAGGAGCCACCAAAAAGAGCAAGCCTGGAGTTTTTAATATTCACATAAAATTCATGTGAAGACAAGGCACTCCTTTAGCAACTGCTTCTGTAGTACCTATTGAAAAGAGATTCTATGCCAAAGTTACATCACAGAGCTAGATAATCAAGGGAGTTTTGAAAGTAAGGAACAGTTTATTAATCTTTTATCCTAAGACTCGAACCTATCCAAAAGAAGGGTGGAACCGGAGTTCCCCAAATGTGAGAATTGTACTCCATACAAGGGCGGATAAGACCCTTGTATAATTGGAGTGACTGTTAGAAAGAAAAAGTTTCCCACAACTTGAACAGAACTCTGTTTCCTTGAAGTCACCCTTGCAACTGTTGTAATATTAGGTTTCCAAGATAATTTATTTTTTATGTTCAGATCAATTATGTTTTATGTTGTTTACAGGTTAGAAGGGAGAGACGTTGAAGACATTAGAGTTAGAAGGTTTTGTTTTGAGGGAGATGTTAAGAAGTTGAGTTTTTAAAGAGCTGAATTTCACAAGGTTGAGGCGACACTTCGTGGAAATCTCATCCAGATCAGCAAGAATAGAAAAAGAAAGATAAAGTTGAGAAGCTACTCTTAGATGCAAAGAAGGTGCAAATTTGAAATGAGTGGAAGAATGTAGAGTTGAGTCATGGATATAAGAATGAACAGAGTTGAAAGTGCAGCTGAGAATTTCATTGATGAAAAATTAAAATAAAGTTGAAGATGGAACAGAACCCTGAGGAACACCAGAATTAATAGAAAAGGAGGAAGAGGTCATTCTATGAAAAAAAGGGATGATATGAAATGATCTGAGAAAAAATTAGACAAATTAAGCAAAGAGAAACAGGAAACCTAAAGGAAGGGAGTTTAGGAAGTAGCTACTTGTACCATACCCTGTCCAAAGCTTTGGATATCCTCAGGTGTCACCACACAAGATTCCACGTATTCCTAAGGTGCAGAAGACCATAAATCAGAAGATAAGAGAGTATGTCATCAGTTGAACTCAATCGTCGAAAGTCATACTGATGATCAGAAAGGGTATTAGACTCTAGATGATCCAAGAAATTGAGAGTTGAGGAGAGTTTCAAAGATTTTAAGAAAATACATGTGGAAGCTATAAGACAATATGTGGAAGGTTAGGAGTGGCTACCCCTCTTTGGGATTAGCTCAATAAATGCTTGTTTCCAGAATTGAGGAAAACTATTACTATCAATTCTTAGAGAGTAGGGTCGAACAAGGACAGGTGACAGCTCAGACGCATACCCCCTCAGAACAGAGAGAGAAATGCCATCTGGGCCTCTAACCTTAGATTCAAGATCTCACTCGATCATTGGACACGAGAGGATTAGTAGGAGGAGGAGGAGGGATGCAAGAATCGTTCAGGATGTTATTACATGAAAATGGAGTATGAAAAGATTTGCCTTTTCTTAAGGCGTATTAGCTACAGATAGTAGATGGAACATATAACTGAAAAATTCTTAAAAGATAGGCAAGAAATTTTTCAATCGTTTGAGGATTGCAACTGATTGTTCTCGAAGGCAGTAGTCTGTTTAATGAGGATTAAATATCTTCTGTTCAAAAATGTAGTATCATCTTAAGCAGATCGATTCAAAATATAATTGTGCACTTTTCTAGCTAAAATATCCACTGGTACCCTGAAAAGAGATAAGGTAACAGAAGGGCTTCCGTATTAGGGTCAGCACAGTTCATTTTCAAAATTCCAAAAGCTTCTAAATATCGTTAATATTGCGTAATTAGAGGATTTACCTGGAAGGAGTTCGGGAAACCCTCTACCAAAGAGGAATTTTTTTTCAGCTTTATGGTTTCTTCAACTCAAAACTCTAAAGACGTTTGTAGGAAAACAGTAATATTGAAATACGGAAATATTTCAGTTAACCTTGTATTTCTGAAGAAAGGTATTTACAAATATATTGAAAAAATCATGAACAGATGTTTCCAACACTGGCAAAGCAGTCACAGAAATATTTGACTTCCAGTATCTTCTGCTCCTGTGAAAAGAATCTTCAGCTTCACAGGAAACGTCATTCGCAATGATATATATATATATATATATATATATATATATATATATATATATATATATATATATATATATATATATATTATATATATATATATATATATATATAATATATATAAAATATATATATATATATATATATATATGAAAACTTTAATGTTTGTAAAATGCGATAATAGCTAGAATTATAATTTTAATTCTTACACCTGAGAATAAAGAATTAAAAGAAAGGCTTACAGAATTAATAAAAGCTTAAGTATTTTCAAATACTCTTTTATTCATTATTTACCTTAAGTAGATTTTTTTTTATATATTTTACTATATTGTTCACAATAATTCAGAATTGAGGGATGGATTTCAGTAGTATAATATTACATGTTAACGATTATGATTTAATAATAATAATAAAAAATTAAATGGACTTGTACTTAAGTATTATAATCTATTTTTCTTGTACTTGTACTTGAGGAATTCCGATGTACTTGTACTTAAGTACAGTGACCTGTACTTGAACCCAAGCCTGATATATATATATATATAATATATATTATATATATATATATATATATATATATATATATATATATATATATATATATATTATATATATATATATATATATATATATTATTATTATTGCCCTTTTTAAAAGTTACCCAAAAATATAAAAAAACGTTTTCTATAAAAATTAGTATTTTAAAGCATTAACTTGTGAATAGTGTTAATATTGTTTTAAATAAGAAAAAACAGTTAAAACCTAGTAATAAATAAAAATAGTTTCTTTTTGTTATAAAAATAATATTATTAATGTATAATGATATTAACTATTAATTTAAAAAGTAAAACATTTAAAATATAATGTATATTGTAAATTATTGCTATAATAAATTCGGAATGTACTTCTTACCGCGCTTTTTACTCTATGTTCCCGCCAAAAGAAATAATTTTTTCGGGAAACTTAAATGTAAAACCATAATAAAAAACTATTATAAAATGTAAAATATATTTATTTTATATTATATTGTATTGTATTTTCAATAAAAAAAATTTTAATATTGAAAATTTCAATATTAATATATTTTAATATGTAATATTTAAATATATTGTAAAACAATGGTTTCTAATTTAAAAATATAAAATTTTGTATGTTATTTCAATATGAATTTGTAAAACTTTAAAAATGATATCCTTTAAAATGAGGAAAATAAATATAAAGTGAAAAACAAATAATTTGTTAATTGATCCTTTACATTTTGAGATAATTTTAAAAGGTCGTTAGCAATTATTGAAACATTCACTTTATCAAAGATGCCGAAGAAGAAACCGCACTGTCCAGAAGAAGAAGACGTCCAAAGTAGAAGACAGAAGAAACCGCCACTACAACAGCAGAAGAAGACGTCCAAAGCAGAGGCAAGAAGAAGCCGCACCTACAGCAACAGAAGAAGTTCCAACGACTCTGCTCCCGAAAGGAGACCCAGATTGGCAGACCATTTGCCTTCGACTGTGGTTCCTCCTTTGAATTAGCCTTCCATCCGAGGCTACCGACGCTCCCAAGAAAAGTGGTGGCTACCACACACCTACCAGTCGGCTTTCCACAAGGGGACATTGAAAACACCCAGCCTCCTGATTTATCCCCCTTCGCCACACACAGTATAGGGACCTCCTGCACCACATATTGGTAACCCCAGAGATAATTAGGTCCCTACATATATATATATATATATATATATATATATATATATATATATATATATATATATATATATATATATATATATATATATATATATATATATATATATATATATATAATAATATATAGGCCAGACTGCAGTTTAACATACTTACATATCTCAAAAACTACAGAACGTAAGTAAAAAAGGTTTATATTTTTGGAATTCTTGTCGAATTTTAGGTATGAAACATTGGGAAATAAAAAGTAAGTTCTTATAATAATAAAGTTTATATGAGTAAAGTTTACTTATTTTTACGCCTGGCAAGGTCCGTTTTTTTCAATTTTTTTCGAAATTGGAAAAAAAGGGGAAATACCCCAAATCGTCGACAGGAAAAGTTGTCTACAGTATCATCACTCACGGGTCGGGGGGTACGGGGGGCAGAGCCCCCCTAAGACAAATGTTCGGTATAACACCAAATTTAAGTTTGTTACGTCATCAGTTGTCGTACAAAAACATTTTTTTAAAAACATTTATTTTCAAATATTTTAAAATTTTCATACCCAGAATTCGACAAAGATTCCAAAAATGTTATCCGTTTTTACGTAAGTTCAGTACTTTTTTAAATATTAAGTATTTTAAAGTGCAAAGCTGACTTATATATATATATATATATATATATATATATAATATATATATATATATATATATATATATATATATATATATATATATATATATATATATATATATATATATATATATATATATATATATATAATATATATATATATATATATATATATAATATATAATATATATATATATATATATATATATTAGGGAATTGGGCGGATATTCGTGTTAAATTAAATTCTCACGTCAAATGAGCGTAGGAAGGAAATATTGTTAAAAAAAAAAAAAAAAAAAAAAATTTTTTTAAGAGGGTCTTCCTCGTCTGGAGGCTTCCACCCCCTTCCGACACGTTCCTCTTTTAAAATCATGACTTTGATATTTCTCTCATAACACCGACTCATCTCTCTCTCTCTCTCTCTCTCTCAGACACTCATTCACTATTTCCCTCCTCTCTGTCTCGACTCCCCCTTCCCTCTCGCATTTCCTTTTATTTATAAAAAAGTTCTCCATCGATTTTTTAACGCAACACGTACAAAGCTGAATCCAACCGCTAAATTTACATGTCTAATTACAGTCATGAAATCCTGAAACTCATTCTCTCTCTTTCTCCGTCCCACTCCCCTTCCTTTCCCTCTTTCTCTTTCTATATATATATATATATATATATATATATATATATATATATATATATATATATATATATATATATATATATATATATATATATATATATATATATATATATATATATATATATATAATATATATATATATATTATATATATATATATATATATATCACCTGGATTATATTTTTATATTGGACTTTGTATTAATATGGAGAAGAATGAAATTAACTGCGAAATATAATTTGAATACGTGAACAATTTTTCATTCAGGTGCGTTCGATTTTTCTGCTTCTTTTTGAACTCTGGTCACGCTTTTGATACTATCACTACTGCTATAATAATAATAATAATAATAATAATAATAATAATAATAATAATAATAATAATAGCTGTTTAATTAGTTGTTCATTTTATTATACTTGTATAGGAGGTTGATGGTTTGGGTTTTAAAATTTCCTTACTGTTACGCCTTGTTTCTAGATGTAATGACAACTATTTACCGAATTATTTTCCCTTCAAATATTCCTTTTGGAAATGACTTCATTTCCTTTTAATTGCATATTTGTGTTGCCTTTGTGTGTGTTTATTGAGATGATTATTGTATATTTATTTTTGGTTTGTTATAGTCGTCGTCACGAGGAAATTTTAACTTGTACGATTGGATTGTGTTGGCTGGTTGTTGGTGCTACGTCCTGATAATAATAATAATAATAATAAAAAAACAAACGAATCTCCTCTTCCTCCTCCTCTTTTACTTCGTAGCAATGTATCCAACCTCGGCGACTTCGCGGGGATCAATACTCCTCCGATGTTGAGTAAACGCCATCTATTTTAGGTCTGTAATGCCAGTCAGCCGGTTTTTTTCTCAGCCAGACGCAGCCAGCCAGCCAGCCAGCCACCACAAATTTTTTTTTTAAATAGACAATAAAAGATAATAAAAATTAGGAAAAAGAAACACTTTTATATTTAGGTTTTTATATACTTATAGTAAATATTTAAAAAAAAAATATTATTATTGACTTAGGATATAATAAATATAATATATATATATATATATATATATATATATATATATATATATATATATATATATATATATATATATATATATATATATATATATATATATATATATATATATATATATATATATATATATATATATATATATATATATATATATATATATAATATATATATATATATATATATATGAGTACTTGTATTTGAGCCTAATATACTCAGAAAAAAATTAAGTACTTTTAAGCACATGTCAGATTTTATAGTTAAAAATTTTAAATTATTATTTATCCTAAAAAGAAAACAAAACTTCATATCTTGTCATAAAAGTTCTTGAATTTGGATAAATCTCACTTTATTATTATTATTATTATTATTATTATTATTATTATTATTATTATTATTATTACAATGCTATCATTATTAAACTTTACTTGTAAATTTTAAAGAATAGTTATTTAGTTTGTGTTCCAGTTTTTTTTTTCTTTTTTTTTTTTAAAAAAACTCTTTGCCACCACTCACTAGCAGGGTTCCTTCCAAGGAGGGGACGAAAATTTAAAATAAAGGGAAACCTACCAAAGCTCAAACATAATGCAAATCTCTCAGGTGAGTGCTGTTGGAGGCCTTAAAGAGAGGAAGGTTAAATGCAACATAGGAAAAACAGAGGAAGCATTGAGTTCCACAGAACAGAAGTGAATAGAAAGGAAGAGGCACTACAAAGAGCAAGTCTGGAGTTTTCAATATTCACATAAAATTCATGTGAAATCATGGCACTTCTTGTGCTACGAGGGCAACGTAATGGTAGTGGATTATGAGCGGTCAATTACCTCAAGCACCTGCTGTTGTAGTACTTATAGAAAAGAGATAATGTGCCAATGTTACGTCACAAAGATAGTGTAAATGAAGTTTTTAAGTAGAGCACAGTTTATTAGTCTTTTAGACTGACTCAAGCATATATAAAAGAAGTATGGAGCAAGAGCTCATCCCAAATGTGAAAACTGTTCTCCATGTAAGGGCGAATAAGTATATATAAGCTTGTTAACTGTTCGAAAGGAAAAAATTCCAACAACTTGAACAGAACTCTCAGTTTTCTTAAAGCCACCTTAGCAACTATTCTGAAATGAGATTTCCAAAGCAAATTATCTTTTAAGTTTATGTTGTTCACAGGTAAGAAGAGGGAGACGTTGGAAGGTGTTGAGAGGAAGATGTGAAGAAGTTGAATTTTAAAGAGTTGAATTAGATCAGGTTGAGGCGACCCCACCGGAAATCATTTCCAAATTAGCATGAATAGAATAAGAAAGATGAAGTTGAATAGAGTAAGAAAGACGAAGTTTAGAAGCAACCCTAGATGCAAAAGAAGCTGTAGATTTGCTGTAGATTTGAAATGAATGAGAGAGAATGGAAAGTTGAGTCATGGGTATAAGAATGAACAGAGTTTAAAGCTCAGCCGAGTAATCATTGCCAAAAAGTAAGAATAAAGTTTGAGATATAAAAGAACCATAAAAATCTTCACTGTTAACAGAATAGGAGAAAGTGGTTACTCCATCAACAAAGTACTTATATGGAATGATCTAAGAGATAAGAGTAAGCAAAAAGAAAGAGGAAACTGAAAGAAAGGGAGTTTACTGGAGTAGTGACTCGTACTATATACCCTGTAAAATGTTCTGAATATCTTCAAGCGCCACCACTCAAGACTCTCCATAGTCTCTAATGACAGGAGATAATAAAGTATGTCACCAGTTGACCTCAATTGTTAAAAGCCAAACCTATAATCAGAAAGAAGGAAATGAGACTCTAGATTATACAGGAAATTAGAGTTGAGGAGAGTTCAAAGATTTTAGGCAGTACAGGTGAAAACTATAGAACGATAGTTGGAAGGATCAGAGTAGGTACCCCTCTTTGGGATCAGCTCAATAAATTCGTGCTTCCAGAATTAAGGAGAACTATTAGTACTGATGCGTAGAGAGTAGAGTCGAACGAGGACAGGTGATTGCTCAGACTCATGCCTCCTCAGAAATTGGAGAGGAAAGCCATCTGGGCCACTAGCCTTAGGTCTCAGGATCTCACCTGATCATTTGTAATCACAGGTAGAGACATGGGACACCTGAGAGGAGCAGTAGGAGGAGGGACGTAAGAATCATTCAGGATGGAATTAGACGAAAAACAGGAGCCTGAAAATATTTGACTTTTCAGGAGTATAAGCTACAGATCGTTGATAGAACATAAAATGAAATATTCCAAAAGATGGGCAAGGAATTTTTGAATTGTTTGAGGATGCAATTGACTGTTCTCAATGGCAATTTATTGTTTGATGAGGCATTAATATCTCGTGTTTGATCAGATGCATTCAAAATATAATTGTGCACTGTTTTTCGGACTAAATAAATCCACACAAAAGCGTCTTCAGTTGGATAAAAATATAGAAAATATGTCAATTCGCAAATTAAATAGATTTGGTGCCCTGAAAGGGATAAGGCACAGTTCATTTTCAAAATTTCTAAAGCTTCTAATATCGTTATTGCATTATCAGAGAATTTACCTGGAAGGAGTTCAGGAAGCCCTCCATTAAAGAGGAAGTTTTTCAGATTTATGGTTTCCTAAACTGAAAACTCTAGAGACCCATACCAAATGCCGGAACACATTAATATTAAGGTACAGCAGAAATATTTAAGTCAATCTTGCATTTCTGCAGAAAGGTGATGTAGAGATATATTGGAAAACTCATAAAGAGATGTTTCCAACTCTGACTGTCAAAGCTGTCACAGAAATATTTGACTATTCCAACATCTTCTGGTTCTGTGAAAAAATCTTCAGGTTCAAGCGTTCTGTGAAAAGATCTTCAGCTTCAAGGGAAAAGTATTTCACCCTGATTGATGTTGACTGAATGAAAAAAGAACTTTGAAACTGTGTTTGTTAAATACAACAATAACTAAAATTGGTTTTAATTTTTACACTTGAGAATTAAAAATTGAAAAAAGTTTTTTTTTATAGATTTAATGAAACTTTAATTATTTTCAGATGCTTTTTGTTTATTATATGCTTTAAATTCTTTTATATTTTATTTACAATTCTTTATAATTTTGGTATGGGTCTCTGTAGTATAGTTTTACAAGTTCATGACTACAGTTTTATAAAAAAAAAATTTTTTTTTTTGTTGAAATGCACTTGTACTTTAAGTACAGTCCAATTTTCCTGTACTTGTACAATTCTAACGTACTTTTCTTAAGTACACTGGTCTATACTTGGACTCAAGCCTAATATATATATATATATATATATATATATTTTTTTTATTTTTTTATACTCTACACCATATCCCGCAAGATGCAGGGTGGTGTCGGCTGCAGAAACTTCATATTCCTGCAACCGTACTTGGGAAGGAAAAAAAAAAACTGGTGTAAAAGGTTCCCAGCCTTTAGAACCAGGCGAAGAAAAATTCCTCATTTGTTCTGACTACGTCGAAATCCCAATCCTTTTCTACCAGAAGTTATCTAGAAGTTTCAATTAAAAATTTTATTGGTTCACGGATGATTTTGATTTAAAATTATTTAAAAGACCTCTTCCGAAAATTTTGTTACTTCACATAT
>SEYY01019604.1:27500-30000 GCA_009176605.1 Armadillidium nasatum
TATATATATAATATATATATATATATATATATATATATATATATATATATATATATATATATATATATATATATATATATATATATATATATATATATATATATGAGAAACTTGCTTTCGAGAATAGCAGAGAACAATGAAAATTAAAACTCTTACAAAATAAAATTAATTTTTGGCCTTTTCCGCTCTCGTGAATTACATAATTTAATTTATAAGCGAGAATGGAACGGCACAACTATCGCACTACGTTCTTTTCAGGAAATTTTGTGAAATTAAATTATTTTTTGATGTTAGTAGTAAATTTATTGCTTGAAATCTGTTGAGAATGGCTCGACTTTCTCCGATGCTTGTGGGTCATTGGCCTGAAACGAGTCTCAAATCGATGTTTCTTCTTCGAGTTTGGAAATACTCACTTTCATCTCCATTTCTCCCATGTTTCTCATGAATAGAGTGAAAGAGTGAGGCGAGTGGCTGACTCTACCTTGCAGTTATTTTGGATATATAATATATATATATATATATATATATATATATATATATATATATATATATATATATATATATATATATATATATATATATATATATATATATATATATATATATATATAAGAGAGAAAGAGAGAGAGAGTCTTGAACATACTCCCTTTATCTATTTTCCCAACTTCCTTTGATTTACACACTTTTAAACATCGTTTATCGATATATATATATATATATATATATATATATATATATATATATATATATATATATATATATATATATATATATATATATATATATATATATATATATATATATATATATATATATATATATATATATATATATATATAATATATATATATATATATATATATATATATATATTATATATATATATATATATATATATATATATATATATATATATATATATATATATTTCTCCTCCAACTCATTTATGTTTAAAATTATAATTTCTCCTAAAGACGTCATTTCTGCTCTCTCTGAGCTTGGTTCCAATAAGGCGTACGGTCCCGATAGTATTCCTCCTGTGGTTCTCAAAACTTGTGTGCTTGCGAGCTTGCACCTTGTCTTAGTAAACTATTTCGTCTTCGTCTTTCTACTTCAACCATCTCTTCTTGCTTGAAACGTGCGCTCATTCAGCCTGTGCCGAAGAAGGGGAACCCCTCTCAACCCTTCAACTATCATCCCATTTCTTTGACCTCCATACTCTCTAAAGATTTCAAATCTATCCTTAACAGGAATTTTGGAAACTTCTCAATTCTTCTAATCTAATCTCTGATCTCCAGTATGGTTTTCGTAAGAAACGCTCTACTGGTGATCTTCTTTCCTATCTCTCTGACTCTTGGTCCTACGTTCTTTGGCATTTCGGTGAATCCTTTACTATCGCGCTGGACATATCGAAAGCCTTCGACTGAGTCAAGCACAAAGCTTTGATATCTAAACATCCCTCTTTAAGTATCTATGCTTATCTCTGTGATCTCTCTAGTTTCCTTTCTGGTCTTTCTATAGCAGCTGTTGTAGACGGCCACCGCTCTTCCTTTAAATCTATTAATAGTGGTGTTCCTCAGGCTTCTGTCTTATCCGCAAAACTTTTTTTGCTCTCCATTAATGACCTTCTCTCTATTAATTCAGCTTCTATCCACTCCTATGATGATGACTCTACCCTTCATTACTCCTTTCAGTTTGAAAGACGTCTCTCCCAACAACAGTTAATAGACTCGAGAAGGGTAGCCTTGGAGCAACTAACCTCTGATCTTTCATATATTTCAAATTGAGGCAGAGAAAACATGGTTGTTCTTCAATGCCTCAATAACTCAGATCCTCCATTTCTCCACTCGACACAATCTTCCACACATCTATGATTTCTTCGAAAACACCCAATTCAAACCTTCATCTGTCCTTAATATTCTTGGTTTATATTTTTTCTCGTGATCTTTCTTGGAAAGATCACATAACATCTCTTTCTAAACAAGCTTCTTAGAGGTTGGGTGTTCTGGGGCTCCTTCAGAATTACTTTACTCGACCCCAGTTGCTTGCTCTCTATAGGGGTGTTGTTCGTCCCTGTATGGAGTATGCTTCACACATTTGGGGTGGTTCCACTCACACAGCTCTCCTTGAGAAGGTGGAATCTAGGGCTTTTCGTCTCAACTCTCCTGCTCTTATTAACTCTCTCCAATCTCTTTCTGCCCGTCGAATTGTTGCGTCAATCTTTCTATACTATCCTATCGCTATTACAACGGACACTGCTCTTCTGAACTCTCTCGTCGCATAGCTCCTCCATTTAGAAGAACTCGTGCTACACCCCTTTCTACACAGTCTCATAGTTTCTCTGTCCAACTCCGACCCAAGACTTAACCTCTATGCTCGATCTTACATAGGGATGGAGTGAAGTATCGGTATCGGTATCGGCAAAAAATTTGTATAGGAGTAAAGTATCGGTATCGGTAGTAGTATCGGCATATTTTCAGGTATCGGGTATCGGCTTCGG
>SEYY01019604.1:37500-42500 GCA_009176605.1 Armadillidium nasatum
AGAAGAGGAAGAAGAAGAAGAAGAAGAAGAAGAGTTGCATTAACAGCAGCCATTAAAGAGATTGCATAACGACAGACATTACATTTATTAATCATATCATTAGCAATCGTATGATATAATGCTATAATAGGAGGATTAATTGTAAACTTAGAAGAACAAGCTAGTTATAGAACCATTTAAATTTTATTTTTTAAATTTTTTATTTAATTATTATTATTATTATTATTATTATTATTATTATTATTATTATATATTATTATTATTACCATCATCATTATTATTAAATATTTTTGTTATTATTATTATTTATTTGCCTTTATTAATTAATAATTGCTTCATTTGTTTCGATATATATATATATATATATATATATATATATATATATATATATATATATTATATATATATATATATATATATATATATATATATATATATATATAATATATATATATATATATATATATATATATATAATATCAGTGATCATATAGGATCGGGACCGGGATCGGGATTTTGAATTTTTTATTAATGTATTGGCTTCGGCTTTCCACGGTCACTATATATTTACAATAGGGGTAAACCCAGATCCACACGCTGGGGAGCGCCTGATAGCGGTGAAACTTATTTTTTTTTTTTTTTTTTTTTAATGAAAATAAAACATGTGACATTACTGCATTATAATTAGTAACCCCGCAAGCGTAATTTGTGCTGGGCAATTTGGGATACAAAAAGCGGCTTTACTTAAATTTTAAAGAACTTATATCGTTAACGTTAATAACATTCCTTTTAATAAGATTCATTTTAGTTTATTAATAATAACATTCCTTATTTCCTTTTAGTTAGTCTCCTTCATCGCGCAGTCGCTGTCTTCGCTGCCTCTTAACTGCAGTAATATGTCGAGCTCAACAGCCAATTGATATTCATATCATGTGTCTTCATGTTTGTTTTTGAGCTCCCTCTGCACCTTGAGAACTGAGAAAAAGCTATTGTCCACTGCGCGAACATTGTAATTTAACCAGATGAGGATCTCTGCATTCTGTGGCAGCAACCGAGAGCGCGTGTCAGTAATCATTCGTTTACCAACTTTGAATTATTATTCAGATAAAAAGCTACACAATGGTGCCGCGAGGAAACGTTGAGCAACTCGAGCGAGATTCGGAAAAATCTTTTTCATCTTCCAATAATTGATGATAATCTTTTTCTGCTAATTCTAAAACTTTTTTTTTCTGCAGCTTTTTACTTTCTTCAAATTTCTTTTTATACTTCGACTGCAAATGAACACTCATTCCTTTTGTCGGACCGATACTCAACTTGATGTTTGCGGTTGACGTACCTCTGTATGGTATAGTTGATAAATTGCATAAAAGCTTTAAGGACTCCCAAAAAGCAATTCTCGGCATTATAGGAACCTTGAATATATATATATATATATATATATATATATATATATATATATATATATATATATATATATATATATATATATATATATATATATATATATATATATATATATATATATATATATATATTATATATATATATATCACCTATTACTTAGAAGGGCAGAAGGCTAATTTGAAGAAGGCAAATAATTTACTATTTGAAGTTTGAATAAAATACAATAAAGTACATCCTAAACTTATATTATACACTCCTACTGATCAAAAAATAATATTAAAAAAATAATTAATTAAGAATTTCGAAGAGTAGAACAGAACTACCAAACAATACAAATATAGAAACTGGTAAACTTACACAGATTTTTCGTTCTGTCTGAGTCTTTACCGAAACGATGACGTCATTTCCCGTCCACTGTTGCCAGATCTAGAGGATGAAAAAAGAAAAAAGGGTTGTCTGTTCCACGTGTGTTCTGGTGCTTGACAATAATGCTACCATAACATATATATATATATATATATATATATATATATATATATATATATATATATATATATATATATATATATATATATATATATATATATATATATATATATATATATATATATATATATATCTGTAATTACCACTAATAAACCGTGGAATATATTTGTATACTTTTACTTCTAATGAGGATTCGAACCCTGTCCTCTTAGGTGGTAAGACTTTGCGCTAACCACTACACCACTGATGGTACATAAAGGAATCCGTTAGAACTGCCCCTGAATAAACGTCAGGGAAGACAGTCCCAGCGGAATCCTCCGACCACACTCGGGTGTAGGATTAACAAGCCAGAGCTCTATCCTCGATATATATATATATATATATATATAATATATATATATATATATATATATATATATATATATTATATATATATATATATATAATATATATATATATATATATATATATATATATATATTCTTTCTCATTCTCTCATGAAATGGATGATTCTTTCCAAAGATAGTTAATGAAGATACTAATTTAGATGTTCCATTTGTAATCTCTTTTCAGACACTGTTCAAAAATATTTTCTAATGCCGAAAATTGGTCCCAAATTGCGAAAGGGAACAAATTTTTATCGCAATCAATTCCAATTTGCCTTATTGTTATCGCTTCCATAAAAAAAAAGTAATAAAGTGAAAAGAATTACTGCGCGATGACGCAGCCGAGATAAACATTGCTTATTTTTGGTTTACTCAAAAAAAACTTTGTTGTTTTTGCCACAAAGGGTAATTTTTATTATTATTATTATTATTATTATTATAAATATTATTATTATTATTATTATTATTATTATTATTATTATTATGTAAAATTATTATTGAATTTGTTTTCGACTAGTATTTATCTTTTTGTTTTATAGGGATATATATATATATATATATATATATATATATATATATATATATATATATATATATATATATATATATATATATATATATATATATATATATATATATATATATATATATATATATATATATATAGAGAGGGAAGGGTGATTACAAGTCTTTGAAGAAAAGGATTAACTATTGTTTGTGTTCTATATATTTTGTTAATTAGGCAATTCAATTAACTACCTATATAAAGTAATTCGTAATTTGAACTCTGTTAGGGTTTCTTTGTTGGAGGAAAAGGTCTCGAAATAAAGGAGTACTCCAAAGAAATAATTTGAGGTCAAACTGGGGAAAGAGATTGGGGGAGAATTCTGTCTTAAGGAAGTAATGAAAGAGAAGTTGTTGGGAACACGATTCGAAATTAACATGATTGAAAAAGCAGAAGAAATTAAAGAAAAAAAAATTACTATTGAGAAAAGGATAGATGCAGTGGATGGTATGGTGAACCATGCGCGAATGGTAGTTGTCTAGTAGTTATAATCCCTTCTAAATGAAAAGGGTGATAGGTCATATAGCTTATGACTGGTAAAATAAACAGATCTTTTGATTCACAAACCAGAAAATTCAAAAATCGGCTAACCATTTTTCCTATTATAATTCTTGGTAAAAAATCTAAACTATTAGAAACTTGTGTTTAAAAGAGAAAAGGAAGATTGGGGGAAGTGCCTTTACAAAAAAAAAAAAAAATAATTCAAATCTTTTCATTAGTAGTGATTGAGCAAAAGGACGTCTATGTATATAATAATAAAAATTTTGTAATTATAATAATAATTATAATAATAGTTGTTGAGATATGATTTTTTCTTTTACTGCTTTTTCTACATGTTGAATTGTTAAAAAAAAAAAAAAAAAAAAAAAAACAATTTCGAAAAAAAAATTTTAAAATTTTTAAAAAAAAAAATTTTTTTTTTTTTTTTTTTTTTTTTGTAATTTAATGCAATCAAGTTCGTCTATTAAGTTCGTAATTGCTTGTTAACGTCATCCAACGAGAATCATTTTTTGATCAAGTTTTATCTCATTATTTTTATTGCACATGCATACTATCTCTCTCCACCATATATATATATATATATATATATATATATATATATATATATATATATATATATATATATATATATATATATATATATATATATATATATATATATATATATATATATATATATATTAGGGATGGAGTGAAGTATCGGTATCGGTATCGGTAAAAATTTTGGTATATGAATGGATAAAGTATCGGTATCGGTATATTATCGTATCGGTATCGGTATCGGTATGTAAATTTTTAGGTATCGTTATCGGTAAAAATTTTGGTATCGCTCCATCCCTAATATATATATATATATATATATATATATATATATATATATATATATATATATATATATATATATATATATATATATATATATATATATATATATATATATATATATATATATATATATATATATATATATATATATATATATATATATATATATATAAGGCTTAGGTATAGAATGTTTCTGAGTTTCGATATTTTTTATATCGATATTTTGAAATTTCGATTTTTATCGGTATCTCATTGCAACGTTTTTGTATAGTTAGGCCTGTATTTTACGGCAACTTCGGTAGTTCAGGTTATGATAAGTCGAACTAGGTACGCTAGAAAACTAAATAATAATAATTATAAAAATAATTAGAATAATATTTGAATAGGCATATCGATGTTTCGATATATCGATATTTTCGAATATCGATATTTTCGAATATCGATATTTTCAAAACATCGAAACTCAGAAACATTCTATACCTTTACCTATAATTAATTTTGGTAACTAAAGTTGTATTTTTTTTAAAATGTGAGACTATTATTTAAAAATTTTTAATATATATTTTAATTAAAACGACGTAATTAGCATATTTTTCACACATTAATGCGAAGTTGGTTTATTGAAATTTAATTGAAAATGGGAAAATATTGTAAGTCTTTATAAAGGACGATTTTAAACATTGTTTTTATTTCTGAGCAAAATGTACTTAATCGCTTTTAATTTATTTAAATACAAAATTGTTTTACATAATTTTTGAAGAAAGTAAAATTTAATGTGTTTTAATTTTACGTAATTCTTTTGGCAAAATTTTTATATAATATATATATATATA
>SEYY01019604.1:45000-62500 GCA_009176605.1 Armadillidium nasatum
CAGTTTGTTAACTTCGTTTTCATAATTGGCATTGCCAAGTATTATCATATAAGGTGCTGGAAATGGTACAACACCATCGTTACTTCTATATGAATACCTGGAATTTTTTTTTTTCCTTTTCTTTTCAAAAAGTGATTTAAATTCTTACTTTAAAATTTTGCTCTCGATGATGAATTTGAACCACTACAAAAGATGTTCTTTGTTAGTTAAATTATTTGTATTATCCTCTATGAGAGGATTGGTAATTAACAAATTCACCTTTCGAGTATCTGTTAAATATATTTCTGGAATTAATCGTATAATGATTTAATTACAGATAATCGTATCGAAGGTTTTCATATTTAAATTTGTTTGCTGGCGGGCCCGTCAAATTTCTTCTAGGACCGGGTTACGAATCACTGCGCTAGAATACCCTCTGGGAAGGTGAAATGCGAAAGCACAAACCAAAGGTCATTGGAGTGCAAAGAAATGTTACAGCTCAACCTAATACTCTGTGGGGATATACCCATTTGAGGGTACTTTTATCGCTTCGGATGGAATATACGTTCTTATATATATATATATATATATATATATATATATATATATATATATATATATATATATATATATATATATATATATATATATATATATATATATATATATGGTTGTGTGTGTGTAAAGCATGTATGAAAAGTTTTGTTTCATTTATTTACTGTCAAAATTGGTAATATTCCATGAGAGATGGAAAGAGGAATGAGACTAGAATACCAAAATTTTCTGGGTTAATAAAGAACTTGTTTCGCTGTTCTTAAAGATTTTTATTTTTAAATTCGGAGACTCAGACTTTATGTAAAATAATTAATTCTTTCGTTATATGCGTGTGTGTGTGATTTTCTTTTTTTTTTTTTTTTTTTTTGTTGATTGTTTGTTTATTTTTTCCTTGTTTTTCATTTGAAGAGGAGCGCCATCCATGCCAGGGCTCGCTAGGAGCGATTCGCCGCCGCCCGTAGTGAGTAAGTCTCCTTTAGTCACTCTTTTATTCTTTTAGTCTGTGCCTAGCTTTTGTGAGGTGTGGGTGCGGTTGCTTGTTTTATCTTGAATATCGCTCTTTTTTTTTGCAGTTTGTGCATAGACTTTTGAAAGTCACTTATGCTAGTTCTGTTATATAAAAATATAAATATTTTGTGAAAATCGGCCCAAACTTTGGTTATTTTGTAAAAATTGATTTATAATAATTTTTATTAAGTTATTTTTTATTTTTTTTTACTATTATTTAAAAAAAAGAAAAATCGTAAGATCGGAGCCAGTGAGTCTCCTGATACTCGTGAAATTCGACTTAAATATTTGCTAAGTGGCGGGTAAGGAAATTTTTGTAATTATTATTTGACAGCTACAATTAAAAAAAAAAAAAGAAAAAAAAAAGGTGAAAAAAAATAATGTATATTGATTATCTTAATTAGAAGATGGGGAAGGGGCCTTCTGGGCATTCTCTGATAGTTGCCATTAATGTATACATATAAAATATTGTTATTTAGGGATGGGTTTTCTAACGATTTTAATCGATAATTACTTTTTTTTATTTATATAAAAATATCAGCATTAACATGTATGCTCTTTTATCGTGTTTTAATAATTTATTAGACCGGATATATATATATATATATATATATATATATATATATATATATATATATATATATATATATATATATATATATATATATATATATATATATATATATATATATATATATATATAAATACAGTATATGGAGGGAGTTAGGGTATAAATTACAATGGTTAGGATATAGGTTTTTTCCATGTCTTGATTAACATCCTTTGACTCATCAGTGAGTGAGTGCTTGGGTAAATAGTCATATTGGGAAAATCAAAACCGAAGAACAAAGGAATTGACTCTCCTTCCAAATCATGACATGAAATCTGTGGGTTGTGTGCTTACCCCCCATCGCTCCCTCCAAACCCCCACAGGCACATTCTCACGTCTTTTCGGAGGCCTTAACAGGACCTTAGTATATATATATATATATATATATATATATATATATATATATATATATATATATATATATATATATATATATATATATATATATATATATATTTATTGTCTTCCTTACATAGTGAAGCTCGTCATTGTTTTTCTAAATTGAATGGGAGCTTTGAAAATAAAATTGCGATAGGAGAGGAATGTCAGAAAAAAGGAATATATATATATATATATATATATATATATATATATATATATATATATATATATATATATATATATATATATATATATATATATATATATATATATATATATATATATATATATATATATATATATATATATATATATATATATATATATATATATATATATATAGATTTGGAGGTTGTATGAAATTAAAGTTAAACTTAGGTAGAATAAAAATGAAATTCTTTCTTTTCTCGGATTTCAAAATCGATTTTCTTTTTGTGCTCGAAATAAAAAAAGTAAATTTTTTTTTTGTGTGTGTGTGTTTTTTTTTTTTTTTTCTTTTTTATTAAAGTAATCGATAACGCCTTCATTTCTTAGCGTTTTCTCTTCTTGTAAAGAATATAGATCTATCAGCAATAACAACAACAACGAAAACACAAAGGACAATAAAAATAATAATAATAATAATAATAATAATAATAATAATAATTAATAATAATAATAATTAATAATAATATATAATAATAATATATATATATATATATATATATATATATATATATATATATATATATATATATATATATATATATATATATATATATATATATATATTATATGTGATTTTTTTTTTGTTCTTGAGGTGTTAAACAGGCATGGATTTAAGCTTATATTTTGACAAACTTATAAAAGTTAGTCTTAATGATGAGAAGATTCATGTAATGTTTTAATCCTTTTTTTTTTTTTTTTTTATTTTTATTTTATATATATATATATATATATATATATATATATATATATATATATATATATTATTATTATTATATATATATTATATATATATTTATAACTTGTTCAGACTGAATTTCCCTTCACGGTTTTCGTTTTCTGATCACGTTTATTGTGATGTGAAAAAAAAAGTTCTTTTTCGTTGGATGGTAGATAAATAGTTTGAAAATGTTTGGGTTTCATTATAATAGTTCCACTCATATTTGAAGATATGTTTATGACGAATCATATTGGCTTGAAGAGGTTTGTTTACTTGTTGCCCCTCCTTCTCCTCCTCCTCCTCCAGTTAAGAGTGACGTCATTGGAACTTTTCGCCTTCGGAATCATTGACGCAGAAAGGCGGAGGAGGAGGAGGTGTTGGAGGTGGAGATGAGGTGAAGGTAAAGAAAGAGAAAGAGGCTTTGCTCTTTTAAACTTTTTTTTCTTTTGTTTTCAATCAAACATGCAAATAATAATTTAATAATAGTACTTTATGCGATTCTCACTGATTGTTTTATTTTCGGTGACATATAATCTTTGTGATACTGTATCTGCCATATATATATATATATATATATATATATATATATATATATATATATATATATATATATATATATATATATATATATATATATATATATATATATGGGGAGATTTCTAATATTTATTAATATTAACATTTAAGTTTGGTAAGCAAATTAAAAGTATTGTTTTTAGAATTGTTTTAGTTAATCGTTATAGGAACATATTCAGAAAGAAAACATTTTCCCCCTTCGTTTCCATGTTTTAAATGCTTTTCTTTAAATTGGATAAGTGCAAAAATTATTCTATTCTGTGGGAAAGAAAACTTCAAGACGTTCAAAAAACTATTTCGTTTTACGACCGTTGGGACTAATTCTCACAAGTATTACATATATATATATATATATATATATATATATATATATATATATATATATATATATATATATATATATATATATATATATATATATATATATATATATATATATATATATATATATATATATATATTCCAGTTGATACTAGAGATGGGTGTCTCGAAGAGGTTTGTGAACTGAGGGAATTGTAAATAATTTAGAATTTTAAATGATTCCATTGTAGAGTAAGAAATAAAAAATGCTACGAGGCCAAATCTTAATTTATAGAACAACGAATCTACCTTTATCAGGGTGTATGAATGAAGATAATGAGGGTGGTGGATATGTTATGAATATATACAAGACCAATTCTCTTGTTTATGACGTTGTTGTTGCAGTGCGGATTATTTGAGCATGTTATTGGGTTAGACGTTGTTATATTTATGAAATTAAATATTCATAGTTTGAAAATTTATGCGGTTGGTAAACATATAATTTTATTCTTATTGAACTTTCCAAGCAATTTGAAGAGCAACTTTTTAGACCAACTATTTTATTTTATTTAGATATTAATTGTTTATTGAAGAAAAGTTATAACAAATTCACATGCTTCTGTATCAATATATATATATATATATATATATATATATATATATATATATATATATATATATATATATATATATATATATATATATATATATATATATATATATATATATATATATATATATATATATATATATCGGTATCGGCAATATATATATATAGGTATCGGTATTATTGGTATCGGGGTATCGGTGGTCGGTAGGTAGATGAAGAGAAACGGTAGCTAACTGCCCTCTATACCCTTTAGAATTGTTCATTTTGTCGAAAATATAGTTAATGATATAAATCTAAGTACAAGAATAGGAAATGTTTATTACGGTAATTTAAATTTCATTAATATTTCTTTTGCATTCTTTTAGCCATGTTCACTACTTAACGATTTCAGTATATATATATATATATATATATATATATATATATATATAATATATATATATATATATATATATATATATATATATATATATATATATATATATATAGGGACAGACCTGGGCTGGGACTGGGACCGGACCGGAGCTGGGGTTGCCCTAAATTTGTAAAGAGGTCAAAAGCACTGAAATTTTTGGGTTAAGAAAATTGATATAATTTTAATAAAGATTTATTTAATTATAAGGGAGGAGTAGAATAGCCAACATTCACTTAAATTATTTGATGATTCTGCATTTTCTCCGAAAAAATTTCAAAAAATTACAGATTTTGTATAATAAAAGTTTTTTAAAAGAAAGTACAAAAAATTTTGAAATTTTTTTTTTCTGATTCACAATAGTAATTCAACAGGTTTACTTAGGTAAGACCCTAAGGTAAATTTTGAAAAAAAAATGTAAGATATAAAATTATCAATATCACCTGTATTTATACATATCATTGCTATGTTATTTCTGTGTATCAAATATGTATCATTTAGCTACATTATTTCAAAATTATTATTTTTTTATATTTTCGGTCAATATGGCTAAAAGATCAGCTTCAGCAGTATGGGAGTATTTTACAATGTTTCAGGATAGGCTCGAAATAGCTAAATGTAACATCTGCAGTCAGAAATTTAGAAGAGGACCTCCGGATGCCCCAAGTAAAAATTTTAAACCAAATCTTTATGGTGAGCATTTAAAATCAAAACACAAAGATGAACATTCACTAGCTAAAGAGGAGCTTTCAAAAGAAGCAAAAAAGAAAAAGAAAATATTGAAAAAAAAACAAGAAAAAAATTCTAATTTTCTTATTTTTTGTTTAATTTAATCCACCATTAATAAGTATGATCTGCCATTTTAACCCTGGTAGGCAAACACTGGTTTTCCCTAATTTTTTGCCGGGGCTCCGATTGGTATATATATATATATATATATATATATATATATATATATATATATATATATATATATATAATATATAATATATATATATATATATATATATATATATATATATATATATATATATATATATTATTTAGAGCTAAATATTTTTTCCCTCATATAATTTTACTGTATAAATAACTGGTTTCATTGTGCAGGCATACAACTTGTACAGAGAATGAGTCAGTCAAATGAATTAGTTAGAGCAAAGGTCAAAGGATGTAAATGAAACAATGGGTGTGTTCCACAAAATCAAGCGTGACGTCACGCTTAAGGCAGCAGCAGCGAAAATATTTTAGCAGATTCTTTGATTTTCGTGGGACATTTTGGTGTAGCAATTGTCAGCTGATCTAAATAAACAAACGCAAATATACTTTAAAATCTAATTTTATCACTCATTTAATTAATGTAAAACAATCACTTAATTTAAGTAATATCATAAAGGAATGTAACGTTATGAGTGAAGCGAAGATTTTAAAAGAGATTCCGAATAATTGAAAATAATTAATTTGCTTCATTTAAAACAAATTAATGATCTGAAAATGCTAAAATTTATTATCCGTAATAACTTGCAAAGAAATCTATCTGAATAAGAATATTTACAAAAGGTATTTTTTCTTTTTTTTTAAAAAAAAGGCCTTGTCTATGCTTACATCACGTGACCATTCAAGATTTTGGCAGCGAAAATTTAAGATAGAAATTTATATCTTCAAATTTCGCTGCCGCGAGCAGAAGATTGCTGCAGCAAAACTCGTGGGACACGATTCATGGGACATTTCCCTTAAGCAATCTTCAAGATCTTTAAAAAATCTTGACAGTGGAACACCCCAAATGTTACTATTCAAAAATTATTTTCTATTCATGAGTATCTATATCAGAAATTAAGTTCAAATTAACAAAGACCATTGACAAACTTTCATAATCATAAATGAATTATATATCATGCTTATAAATCATCATGATCAACATTTGAGTCCTCAGACCTCTATTCAGGCAGGGTATTTGTGACAAATCTGATGGATCACCATATGGTATTTATGGCATCCGGTATATGAGGAGGAGTCAAACTTTGATTTTTAAGCCAGAGGCAGAGCATTCAAAAATCTGTGGCTCCTTAAATGTCTTTAGATTTAGTTTCCCCAAATTTCGATCTTTCTTATTAAGGTTCACAAGGAGGGACCTGTAGTGATATTGAAGAGCTGGTACTCGGCCGCTGCAAATCAGTCACATTATGATGTGCAATAACACCTGACCGAAAGTATTTGGTTTTGGTGATTGAAATCTACTTCCAATATTACTGTGATGAACAATTAATTTCAGATTCTGATTAACAGATAATAGTTATTCTGCATTCTCCATACTTTGCATTCTTTTAAAAGATTATGTAGTATTCTCTTATCTTTTTTTCCCCAAGAATTTCATTTTAAAGTAATTTCTTTACTTTATACAATCCTGTGTCGTATATTTTGATTTTTTCTTGTTCTATTGTTTACCTATTTTTTACAACCTCAGTAAACAGAACTTTCAAATTGATCTTATTTCTATTAATTCTTTGCATTCTTTAATGTCAACCAAGGAATGATCTGAGGGTTTCTTCTTCTTTCAGACATATTCACTTAACCATTTATCCAGTAGGTGAACAACGAAATTAATTTTAAAATAATTAACAATTTACCATGTCCTGTTACCAATAATAAACAAGAATATCATTTACTATTCAACAAACTTATAAAATAGCTTCAGCCAGGCAGTCATATATATATATATATATATATATATATATATATATATATATATATATATATATATATATATATATATATATATATATATATATATATATATATATATATATATATATATATATATATATATATATATATATATATATATATATATATATAGGGAAATAATTCTCAGTTATATATCTACGATATATCCAAGTCAAATACTTGTTATATATGTAGGTGACATAGCCTGCAAAAATGCTCAAGCTGGAACTGAACTTGTATTATACACCTTCTGGAATGTTTATGTACATTTTCATGCCAGTTAGATACCAATTACTCTGAGCTTAAGTTTTATGCTCTGAAGAGTCTCTTGGTTTTTAATGGTGATAACTGATCCCGTAATATGTTAATGAAATTATGAGAAAAAATGAAATAATTTATCCATAATTCTTTACCATTTTATCACAAAAATAAAGATAAACAATTTCTGTTGTTAATAGTTACAATAACAACTTTCAGATTATAAATTTTTATTTACTTAAACAAGTGTTTTTGGTGTTATTAAAGAATATATATATATATATATATATATATATATATATATATATATATATATATATATATATATATATATATATATATATATATATATATATATATATATATATATATATATATATATATATATAATGTTTCATAACTTTTTTTTTCTTTTTCATGCTGTATTTCAGAAAATTTAAGTCGCTTCTATTAAGATAGTTATTTTCAGTTCAGTATTTCTTAAATATTCATTTAAATGACAAACCCATTGACTTTTGTGGTTATTCTAGCAATTTGTTAAGACTCCCACCCACCCCTTTTAAAAAAAAAAAAAAAAAAAAAAGTCTAAGAATTGTTTTATTCAAAAGTGTGAAAAATATAAAGGTAAAATTTGAGGTTGCACGAATGTGTAAGGACAATTCTTTTCTTAGAACGGGAAAAAATTTTTTTTTTTTTTTTTTTTTTTTTTTATTATTAAGAAGTATTTTTTAGTAAATAAAATACCCTATTGTTAATTATAATAATAATAATTGAACTTGAATATATATATATATATATATATATATATATATATATATATATATATATATATATATATATATATATATATATATATATATATATATATATATATATATATATATATATATATATATATATATATATATATATGGGAAGGACGAGCTTACTATATATGCTGCATTGTTTGGTTAATGAAATAGCATTTTATTATAGTCATTGTTTCTCTCTTTCTTATGCGCTCATCAATCCTTAGTGTCCTCATTAATGAAGCATGGTTTGCGCAATTTTGTGTTCGTTTCTTCAACGAGATGCAGCAGCGAGCGAAGCAATATCCCCAACTGACACTTCGGATTTAATGAGGCTCTTTTTATTGGTTGTTTTTTTATCCGAAGACTCCTTGTTAACGACCATAAAAATCTTCGTTAGTAGAAGCAGGTGGAGGAAGTGTTTATGCTCGATTTTTTTTTTTTTATTTTTTTTTATTTTTTGTCATGTCTTCAGTTTTCAGATTCGGTTTAGACAAGCAAATATATAAGAAGCTCTCTCTCTCTCTCCTGTAAGCGGACTTTCTTCTTCCTCTTTTTCATGGTTTTATTTCATTATTAGACTTTAAAGTTAGATTTTTGTTACCATTATATAGGCAAAAATTTTTTTTACTAGTGTAATTAGGATATATATATATATATATATATATATATATATATATATATATATATATATATATATATATATATATATATATATATATATATATATATATATATATTATATATTTTATTTTTTTTTTTTATTTTAAAAAAAATTAATTTTAAAATTTTTTTTTAATATATATATATATATATATATATATATATATATATATATTATATATATATATATATATATATATATATATATATATATATATATATATATATATATATATATATATATATATATATATATATATATATATATATATATATATATATATATATATATATATATATATATATATATATATATATATATATATATATATATATAAAAGTTGATGATAATCATAATTAGTTGTGAATTTTTTTTTTTTTCCCCCGTTCATGATTCTCTGTTGTCATTGTTATCTTTATTATTAATCTTTTATCTTATTAGAGTTGAAATTAATTTTGTTTGTTTTTTCTTTTCCTTTTTTAATGAGAATAAATAATTTCTTTTTATTCATTTGTCAAATAAAAATTGCTTATCGTTTTTTTTAATGAATTTTTAAATTTGTAAACATTGAATTAATTCTGTTTGGTGTTATTGATTTTTTTTAATCGTAATTGGTGATTTCTCACGTGCCTTTTCATGTAAATAATAATAATTATAAAAAAATTTAAATAAATAAAAGCTTAATTGGTTTGCGCAATTTCTCAAGATTCAGTTGTTAATTATTGTGGAATTTTATTTTTACTATTTTTTTTTCTTTGTTTTCTTTTTTTCCTAACTTTACTGATTTCTTTTCCTTCTTAAAATTCTCTCTCTTTCTCTGTATATATATATATATATATATATATATATATATATATATATATATATATATATATATATATATATATATATATATATATATATATATATATATATATATATATATATATATATATATATATATATCCTCTGGTGGGCAAAGGCCAAAGGCCTACCATAATCCACCAGAGTTGGGGAGTATTCGAAATCGGGTCGCTAATGGCCGACGTGACCCGATACACGGCGTTTAAAAGTGTACAAGTCAAAGGAAGTTGAGAAAACAGATGAAGAGAGTGTGTTCCAGACTTTACCAGTAGAGTACATGTAAGAGTGAGCATAGCGGTTAAGTCTGGGGTCGGAGAGTTGGACAGAGAAAGGATGAGACTGTGTAGAAAGTCGTGTCGCACGGGCCCTTCTCAACGGAAGAGGTATGCGACGTGAGAGTTAAGAAGAGCAATGTCCGTTGTAATAGCGATAGTATAGAGAAAGTGACGCAACAATTCGACGGGAAGAAAGAGATTGGAGAGAGTTAGTAAGAGCGGGAGAGTTGATAAGACGAAAAGCCCTAGACTCGACCTTTTCAAGAAGAGCTGTATGTGTGGAACCACCCCAGATATGCGAGGCGTACTCCATACAGGGGCGAACAGCATCCCTATACTGAGCAAGCAACTGGGGTGGCGTAAAAAAATTACGAAGGCGCCTCAGAACACCCAACCTCTTAGAAGCTTGTTTAGAGAGAGAAGTAATGTGATCTTTCCAAGAAAGATCACGAGAAAAAGAAACACCGAGAATATTGAGAATAGATGAAGGTTTGAGTTGAGTGTTTTCGAAGAAGATGTCATAGTTGTGTGGAAGATTGTGTCGAGTAGAGAGATGGAGGAATTGAGTTTTTGAGGCATTGAAAACGACCATGTTTTCTCTGCCCCAATTTGAAATACGAGAAAGATCAGAGGTCAGTTGCTCCAAGGCCATCCTTCTTGAATCTATCAACTGCTGTTGGGAGGGACGTCTTTCAAATTGAAAGGAATAATGAAGGGTGGAGTCATCGGCATAAGAATGTATACGAGATGAAGTAATAGAGAGAAGATCATTGATGAAAATTAGAAAAAGAGTTGGGGATAGGACAGATCCTTGAGGAACACCACTATTTATAGATTTATAGGATGAACGGTGGCAGTCTACAACAGCTGCTATAGAACGGCCGGAAAGGAAATTAGAGAGAAGGTCACAGAGAGAAGGATAGATTCCGAAAGAGGGAAGTTTGGAAATCAAAGCTTTGTGCCAGACTCTATCGAAGGCTTTCGATATGTTTAGCGCCACAGCGAAAGATTCACCGAAACCCCGAAGAGCGGAGGACCAAGAGTCAGAAAGTAGGGAAAGAAGATCACCAGTAGAACGTTCTTTACGAAAGCCATACTGGCGATCAGAGATAAGATTAGAAGAATTGAGATGTTTCCAAATCTTCCTGTTGAGGATAGATTCGAAAACTTTAGAAAGAACGGAGGTTAAAGAAATTGGACGATAGTTAGAGGGTTGAGAAGGGTTCCCCTTCTTCGGCACAGGCTGAATGAGCGCACGTTTCCAGCAAGAAGGGAAGGTCGAAGTAGAAAGGCAAAGACGAAATAGTTTACCAAGGCAGGGTGCAAGCTCGGAAGCACAAATTTTGAGAACCGCAGGAGGAATACCATCAGGACCATACGCCTTCTTAGTGTTAAGCTCAGAGAGAGCAGAAATGACATCTTTAGAAGAAATTATAATATTAGGCATAAATGAGTTGGAGGGGGTTGAAGGAGGAGGAACAGCTCCGGAATCGTCTAAGGTAAAATTCGAAGAAAAAGTTTGAGCAAAGAGTTCAGCTTTAGTAGAAGGTAAAATGGCAGTTGTACCATCAGAAGAAACTAGAGGAGGGAAAGAGGAAGAAGCAAAGTTAGAGTTGACATTTTTTGCAAAATGCCAGAAAGGGCGAGAGGAAGAGGAACCAGAAAGATTATTGCATTTGCGACGGAGAAAAGAGTTTTTGGTATCTCGAAGAATAGATTTTGCACGATTCCGGGATGAAATATAAGTAGAATGGGTTTCAGGGGTTTGAAGACGACGGTAATCTCTGAAGGCAGCGTCCCTGCGGCGGATAGCACGAGAACAAGTAGAGTTAAACCAAGGTTTGTTAGGTTTAGTAGAAGGGAAAGAATATGGAATGTACGCCTCCATGCCAGAGAGAATCACCTCAGTTATGCGCTCAGCACACTCCGAGGGATCCCTCCCACGAAAGCAATAATCATTCCATGGGAAATCAGAGAAGTACAACCGCAAGTCAGACCAGTTAGCAGCACCGAAGTGGCCACAAACGTCTCCTCGCCGAAGGCGGGGGTCGTTCTTGCGGAAGACCTTGAAGAGACAGAACAAGATACGGAGATAAGAAGGTGATCGGATGAACCCAGAGGAGGAAAGAGTTTAACAGTATAAGGAGAAGGATAAAAAGTAAAAGATCAAAGTATCAAATATATATATATATATATATATATATATATATATATATATATATATATATATATATATATATATATATATATATATATATATATATATATATATATATATATATATATATATATATATATATATATATATATATATATATATAGTAATAGGTTTTTTGCTTTAAATTTCTTAGAGAAAAACTAATTACTTTTTGAATGATAGAAAAAATTTATCGAAAATATTCATTACAAATTTTTAAGATCAGAAGATATGAAAAGAACATTTTCCCCAACCCTTCCACCCATTTTTTTTTTTAATCCGAATTCTTCTTCATTTCGTTAATAATAACTTTGGTTTTGAAGATAATAAAATTAAGAAGAGATAATTCCGTAACAGTTAATAATAGAGATTGTTATACATTGTTTTAAAACTAATCTCTCTGTGTGTGTGTGTGATTTTGTTTTAAGCAGAGGTTTGAATTTTTATTGAAGTTTGAAATCGAAAGTTGCGATAAACAGACTCGTAAAAAGAATAATACGCAGTTATAATAATTAATTTGTATTCTTATGCGCACCAGATATTTAATCAGTTGGTCTTTATATTTTTCCAGTTGAGGGAAACAGTATTGAACAATAAAATACTATAATTTCAATAATATGATTTACGATTGAGAAAAAGAGAGCGTATATATATATATATATATATATATATATATATATATATATATATATATATATATATATATATATATATATATATATATATATATATATATATATATATATATATATATATATATATATATATATATATATATATATATATATATATATATATATATATATATATATATATATATATATATATATATATATATATATATATATATATATATATATATATCAAAGTCATTGCTTGAAGTAAATTAAAATAAAAGTATTTAAATTTTGGCATTAATACTACAGTATCACAATTTTTAAATGTTTTATTTATTTATTTTTTTTATTACATGCCGAAGTTGAAAAAGTTTGACCATCCCAGTTTTATGGTAATCGTTTTTAATTATTGATTAAATGACTGGACGGCTTTTTCATCTGTTTTTATAATTGCAAATTTAGTTTACTTTTTTTGTTATATCGTATAAATCGATTAAATATTTGCTTTGAAACAAATATGATTTAGATTTTTGAACCTAATTTTTAGGTACTATGAAATCGTATTGCGTCTTTGAGCGATTACTTTTGGGGCGTATACGAAATAAACTTTATATTGCTCGCCAAATTAAGTTCAAAAGGAACTCTTTTTTTTTTTAAATTCATTTTTGAAGAAAGAAAGAAAGAGAGGAGAGGAGAGGGGGGGGGTGGAGACCCCTTTTGATGTAATTTATGTTATAAATTGAAACTCAAATAGTTAATTGATAATTTAATATTGCGTTAATATGCTTTTTTCTTCATATAACTAATATATTTTAGGATAATTTATTATTATTATTATTTATGTATGTGTGTGTGTAATTGTTTTCTTATTCTATAAATAAATAAAGGAAATAAAGTAATTTTATAACCTAATATAATAACCAAATGTTTTCTTTATGGAAACAGAGCGATACTTCATTCATTTTTCTCTTAATTACAATAATGTTTTGTTATTAATGTTCGGATATTGGTGATAATTAAACGATGTCTCACGTTCAAAGTTTGCTTATTTGGTTTCGTTTAATAATAACTTTGGTTTTCAACTTAAGTAAAATTAACAGTTTAGAAAGAGATAATTACGTAACAGTTACTTAAACTTATTCATAGAGATTCTTATACATGTGGACAGTTTATTATATATATATATATATATATATATATATATATATATATATATATATATATATATATATATATATATATATATATATATATATATATATATATATATATATATATATATATATATATATATATATATATATATATATATATATATATATATATATATATATATAGTAGATTTAGTCTTTAGAGTTTATTATCTTTTGTACTTCTTATTGGAGTGAATGCGGTTTTCATTATTTCAGTTGTAATTGGTACACGCTTATACGAAGAAAGAGAAAAGGTTTGCCGTTTTCGTATGTGTGAGTGTGTGTGTGTGTGTGCACGCGCGTGCGCTTAAGATTATTATGCAATTTTTTAATTTTATTTTTATCTTGAGATATTTTGGAGGACCTTGACCTTTGGAAAGGTTGAGGAGGAGCGCAGACTGTGACCGCTTAGCGCAGATGCTCATTCCATCATTCCTTTTTAGCTGTATTAATTTTTATTTTATTTTTTATTCTTTTTATTTTTTTATTTATATGAATATGATGCTGCATTGCATTTTATTTATTCATTTTGGACGCAAGGAGGAATACATTTAGCTTTTGAATTTTTTAATCTCTTCACACACATACACGCGTGCGCGCACGCACACACGCATATATATATATATATATATATATATATATATATATATATATATATATATATATATATATATATATATATATATATATATATATATATATATATATATATATATAAAATACGTGAGGCTCACAATTTTGATGGATTCCGTAAGAGCCAAATTAAATGCCGACATGTTCCGATACACGGCTTTTGAAGGCGTGCAAACCAAAGTAAGTTGGAAAAATAGATAAAGAGAGTGTGTTCCGGATTTAACTAATTGAATATATGACTCTCCGTCAGAAAGGAAAATACGATAGTTTCATTGCATACAAATGTTTATTGAATGATTATAGTTAATCTTCATCTTAACCTTAACAAGAGGGAATTTCATTTGGAAGATTTTTTGTATTGCTCGTATTTTAAAATCAGAAGTAAATATTCGTAAATTGGTTGTTACATTTGACGTAATGCTTCAAGGTACTTTTAAGGAAATATTCAATAATAAAATAACAGCCCATTTTACAAGGGTTTACGATAGCAACTCGCAGAGTAGTAATTTTTACTCAAGAAAGAGATTGCTGTTCAAGATATTGCTTATTGAGAAACATCTATCATCATCTTTGGTTTGTCTTGATATTTTTGCATAAAAACTTCATTAATATTTTTATTTGTATTTGTAGCTGTTGACATAAACGTGGATGAATATTAGATGTGTATTGACTGGAATGCCGGTTCAGCCGGAATTTCATATTTAATTCCTTTTCCAGCTGCAATTTTTAAAAATTTCTCTCGCAACTGGAATATTTTTCCTTTCTGAAGCGCGCCTCAGACAATATAAGAATGCAGTATTATATGTGAATATTTATTCGGATTATCAGTAAAGATATTAAAATATTATTAGAATACCAGTAACTTTTCTATACAGTTACTATTCAAGTCTATAGAACTTGCAATTTAAGTCACTGATAAAAAGAGGATATAACATAATGTATACTACTCCTAACCACAGCTAACGACTGTCAGTAAAGTGAAGTATGCAATTTTTGATAATTTATTTATTTTTTTACTATAGATAAAAATAAAAGAGGAGGTCTAATTAAAACAAAGAATAAAAATAACAGCATAGATTGTAACTACTCGTTTAATATACGAATACTTAAATCGTTTATATACTTCTGCACTTGTTGATTCTATATTTGAAAATTGCATGTGAAATACTGGCCATCATTTCCTGAGGCCGACCATTTCAAGCATTAATTACTGAGCTGTTGGAGAAGTATTTTCTCAAATGTTGACAATATTTCGTATTTTTTTTTTTTTTCAATTGTTACCTTATTTTCCCATCAGGGTCTAGTTTGAAGAACTAAGCCATATCCTAAAAAAAAAAAAAATCTATTTTCCAAAGAATACATACCCAGTTCTTTTTATCTTGTCCCATAACTCTTATGAAAACGCAAGTCATCCATGTATCCCTCGTCATTGTTCCACCTTAAGCATATTAATGGGCCATTTATTATGTAAAGGATCTAAACTTTAGCACTGTATGCAGTTAACAGCTTAATTTAATTAGTGTGAGGTTTGATCATTACTTCCATATTCTCATAAACATTATTGCGATTTATAGATCCGGACATTTTGCTAACTGTAGTTTTAGATTCCAAAACATTGCTCTGACTCTTTCATATTGACATTCTAAAAACTAGATAATGATAGCCACTTCCAAGTTCTTTTCTTCATAAACAAACTCTAGCCGTTACTTGCTCATTGCATACTTAAAATTTATTTGATATTCGAGTTGCCATTGTGAAGAACCTTACCCTTCTTACATATGAAATTCGTTTGACACTTATCAGACCAAATAAAGTTATCCCAATTCATGCTTAACTTTTCTACAACTTTCAAGATTCCCAACAAGAGTAGGCAATTTAGTATCAAACTAAAAGAAATTTAAAAAGCCTACTTTGTATTCCCTCATCCACATCATTTATATGTATTAGGAAAAGATGTGGACTAAGAACAAAATATGAGGAACACCTTTTTATTCACTATCAGTGATGATTTATAACAAATAAGCACTGCATATCGTTTTTTGTTAATCAATTTTTTTTAATCAGTTAGACACTCCCCACCTATACCAAACTTTGATAATTTTTGCATTAGCCTTGAATTGGAGATACTTTATCAAATACTTTACTTAAACATAAAGCAAAAATATCAAAGATAATTAATTTTTTTCAGCAGAATCGGTTATTTGCTTTATGAATTTTAATCTAATAGATTTCACAATGTCTTCACCTTCTGAAACCATTATATATATATATATATATATATATATATATATATATATATATATATATATATATATATATATATATATATATATATATATATATATATATATATATATATATATATATATATATATATATATATATATATATATATATATATATATATATATATATATATATATATATATATATATAGTATATATATCAGAACAAAG
>SEYY01019604.1:65000-72500 GCA_009176605.1 Armadillidium nasatum
TTTTCTGTGTCGCTTTACAAATCTTTCGATACAGTCTGTCCCAAAGTTTTGATTTGTAACCTTGACTCTTGCGGTATTTACTTTTCTCTCAGATTCCCTTTCCGGTTGTTCTGTAGGAGATCTTAGAGTCTGCTACCGTTCATACATTAAATTCATTAATTTTTTAATTTAATTTATTAATTTAAGAGTGAGAATGATTCTTGCGAATGAGAATATTTGCTCATTTAGTGCCGAAAATGGTAAGGTGTTTTCACACCAGAACTGTCTTTTTTTTATGAGAGTGTATTGTCCAAACTGTTCAAGAGAACCTGACCAGGTCTTGTAAAAATGCCAATAATTTCATGACTTGGGATGATACATAAGAGAATGTAATTTACACAACTATTTTACCGTCTTAAGATGATTTTAAAGTAATTTTCATTAAAAAAAAGGTGCATTAAATTTGCATATATGGTGATGTATTAAGTACTGGACTATAAACTTTTGGGTCGACCGACTGAACTGTTGTGCAGCCAAAGAATATATATATATATATATATATATATATATATATATATATATATATATATATATATATATATATATATTATATATATATATATATATATATATATATATATATATATATATATATAACAAAAGTAATTGTATACTTCAAATTTCAATTATTTTAATGTATTGTATTTATATGCTTATTAAAGTATTTAAATAATGTGCTTGAAAAAGTTGGAATTGTATTTAAAATACAACCTAAAGACAAAGACATTTAAATACTGTCCAGTTGTAGGGGTGCTTAGAGTTTAGACCTATCCCCAACTTTTTTTTTTTTACTTTCCGTTAATTGTCTTGTCTGTCACTTCTTTCACCCAACCACTCCTTATATTGATGATTCTATCTTACATTTTTTCCTTTCACTTGAAAGACAACCCACTCAGCCCATATAGCTTATGCCATGTGGGAGGTTTTAGAACATATTACTCTGATCTTTCCCGTATATATTATTGGGCATAGAAAACTCGATCGTATTCAATACATCAAAACTTAATCTCTCGAAATCACACCACCCAGACATTCACCTCTTCTTAGTTTTCTTGATATTTCATTCTTTCTTGATCTCTTTTGTAAGGATCTCATTGTATCTGTTGCTAATCAAGTTTCTAAGAGGGTACATGTTTTGAGACATCTCTTGGATTTCAGACCAACCTAGTTGTTTTTATCTGTATGGCTATGGTGACTTCGTTCGTTCTAGTATGAGTATATATGCATCATGGTTCAATTCACACAATCTTCTTGAAAAAGGGGGCTTTTGACTTTTCGTCTTATCTTCCTGCTCTCTCACTCAATCTTTCAAATTTCTTTCTTTCCGATAAACTGTTGCATCATTCATTGTGCTGTACTATGCTATCACAGCAGACACCGCTCTCCGTCCGAACATTCAAATGGCATATCACTTCTTAAAGGAAAATGCGTGCGATTCCTTAAACTGTACAGTCGCATCTTTATTCTGTCCAATTCACTGACACCAGACTTAACTGCAACCCTTATTCGTACATATATTATGCTGGTACAGTCTAGAACAGTCTCACTTCAAATTTCTCCACTTCTTTTGACTTGTATAATTTGAAATTCTGTGAACCGGTTCAAAATCATCGTTTAATTATTTGATAATAACATAACTGTCTTCTTTTCAAATTTGATCAGTTACTTGGTACTTTACTCTGGCATTTTCCCACTATACATATATACCGTATATATATATATATATATATATATATATATATATATATATATATATATATATATATATATATATATATATATATATATATATATATATATATATATAATAAAGGTTTCATTTGAAATGAGATTTTTTTTTTTTAAAATTTTTATTCCAAAATGATGGTCAAGTACTCTAGAAATGGATAAAGTGTATAAGAATAGTAATTACAGTAATTAGTTTGCTCTGCCACTGTTTATTATATATATATATATATATATATATATATATATATATATATATATATATATATATATATATATATATATATATATATATATATATATATATATATATATATATATATATGAATGCAAAGGAGCTCTAGCTTCAGATCCGGCCAGGGCGGAGATTCAGCTTTTTTACAGCTACGATTCCGGCCTTAGACCTCTTCTCTCTCCGGCGTTAGTTTTGTGTAGCCTTAATTACTTTTAAATATAAAATTAAACTTTTATTATCTTGCAGGAAAGGAGAAAGAATAATAATAATAAATTTGTATATATAATATTTATTTTCTGAAAAAAATTGCTCTAAAAATTCCTTTTTTTTGGGGGGTTAAACAACGGCAAGAAACTAAACCTAAAATTACCCTTTTATAACTTTTAATTAATTAGAAAAAATGAAGTTAGAAAAGAAGGAGAATCCTTTGAAAACTCTAAAATTAGAAAGGGAGGTGGATCTTAAAATCCTTTCATCATATATATATATATATATATATATATATATATATATATATATATATATATATATATATATATATATATATATATATATATATATATATATATATATATATATATATATATATATATATATATATACTTCATTATTGGTCATTTAGCACTTAAAAGAAAGTACTTGTAAAATATGAAGAAAAAGTATTTTATCTGCCAATTCGGAGAAATTCTATTTCTTTTCTCATTGTAAATGTTTCCTGCCCGACTTTGACTAAAAACATTTAAACAAGGAGCAAACAAGTATTTTCTTGCTAGGTCAGGAAGATAACTTTGTTGATATTTAGACATTTTCTTTCCACCACAAATAGGATCATTCTGGTGTATCGTCTTTTGCTGATTTCCCCCCCTCCTTCCTCCACCCCTCGCCTATCGTTAAAATGTAGTCAAACTTTATATAATATTTAATCCAAAGTTATAGAAAACGAATAAAAAAGTAAAAATTGAATATTTTTTCGAGATATGCTACTGTAATGTAAATTATTTTCCCTTATATGGCCTCAAATATATTGAATATGTTCACTTTAATCTCCTTAATATCTGTGTTCAAAGTTTAGTATATCTTGGTGGAAGCTCTTTCCTTACTTTTCTGAATAGGATCCCAGAAATGTTTGAGACATTTTTTTTGGGGGTGGTTACTCGAACACTCATCCATTAAATCCCATTTTTTGAGCCTTGAAAGCAAAAACTCATCATTTGACTTTGTTTAATCAAGGTCATTTAGGTCTCTCTGATTTGGATAACATGGATTCCATTCATCATCTGCACCTCTGCGACTGTAGTCTATATTCTCAATGAAGTCTTATCATATGAATTGTTGATAGGTGAGCTCTTTTTGTAGGAGTATGTATAGGAAGATCTGGGGTGTGTGTGTTACCGAGGCAATTGAAGATGAAAAGCCTTGGTAGTAGACTGGGGTAAATTTTTGTCATCTCTTCGTTTGGAAGGATCCATAATGTAGAAGGAACAGTTGGTTGAGTGGTTCATTGGCTCATGACAAATTCTTTTAATGGGAAACTTCATAGGCTCTCATTTCTCCTCTAACAGGAAAAAAATATTTTTTTGAACCTTACATTTACTTTATAATATTCATTTATGATTATACTCTTCATTCAAACAACAGTTATCTTATCTTTCTAAGTTAAATTTTAGTCAATTTTATTAATTATTTAATCCAAAGTTATAGAAAACGAATAAAAAGTAAAAATTGAATTTTTTTCGAGATATGCTACTGTAATGTAATCTTTCTAAGTTTTTTTTTTTTTTTTTTTTGCAAAATTCACAAGCAACATGAAGTCCCCAAGATTTGTTTTTGATCCCCAACTGGCATGCTAAAGTATGCTGTATAAGCTTCACACATTTTAATGGATGATGTTACAGAGGACTTGCTTGCTCTTGTTTTGATGAACTGACTCCATACAGTATGTAGCAGAATGCATCTGGCGAATGTTAGTAGCATCTTGATGCCATTTTGCTTCTTTAGATGTGATCACTCAGCTACCTAGAGGTGAAGTAAAAGATGGCCTGTGAGTTCCTGTATAAATATGTTAATCAAAGAACACTCAATCTTTCTTACTTATATTCATGAGGTATAGAAAATTCTTTCCAAAGTTTTTTGGGACAGTTGCAGAAAATTTGTATTGATCAATAAAGTTTTATAAGGCTCTATAAAATGTTGCTGAGCTCCAGAATGTTCTTGTTTGATCCAAACCATTCTCACTGTGTTTATTTGAAATTTAAAAAATCACTAAAACATTCAAATTTGTTTGATAAATCAATACTATTCTCAAAGAATCTGGGAAATAAAAATATTGAATCGTTTAATTACTCTAGACTATCTACTTCAAAATGTTTTAAATATATGATTTAATGAAATGGGCTAATATACCATATCACTGCCATGGCTATAAAATCAAAGTTTTGGAATCAAAATATACTTTTTCTACTTACCTTAAAGTAACCTGAAAATATTTTTGAACCAGGAATAAAAATTTTAAAAGTCTTGTTACATGGTGTTATTAATTTCTTTTTCTAACTATTTTCTTTTTGAACTATTGCTTCTACGCATTGTTTGATTCTTATCCTTCTCTTTAAATCCTTTCTTATGAAGATTATCTAAACCCTCCCAATTATTTCCATTTGGTCATTTTCTTCAGATGCAATATTTCATCGAAGCATTCCCAAAAGGCAAAATGAGTCTCTTATTTCTTCCGTTTTGATGATAACATCAGAATGAGGTTTAGAACACTGATATTCCTGTCATTCTGAATCAGAACTAAATTTGCTGCTTTCTTTTATTTGGAATTTTGAATTTATTTCCTCTTTAAAGCATTAATGTTATTTCATAATGTTCTTTTGCATTAAGTAGAGCTAATTTTAATTGTTGGTTTTAAGTTTGTTTAATTTCTTTTCTTTTAGACAAAAATTGTTCTTTAATTACCTCAAAAGTTCTTCCTTCATTGTTTTAACACCACTGTCTTTAAAAACCTTTCATAAAATCTTTTGCAGTGAATCCACGGTAGGTATAACGAAAGACAAATCTGCACGAATGCAGCTTTCTTCTTATTTTATTTTTTATTTGTTTTTTAATTTTTCAAATGGTTGTAACATAATTATAATTTTTCATTAACTTTCATCGATTTACAGTGAATAGCTCTAGGTTGTTCTTAGAGTTTAAGTTATAAAAAATAATTGTCATTTTCTGTTCTAACAGACTTTGTAACATAAAAGTATGTTGAGTTCCACTCCTTTCTATATCTTTTACGACCTTATTTATTGCTACTTTCTGAGACTATCAGATCTTCGTTTAAATATATATATATATATATATATATATATATATATATATATATATATATATATATATATATATATATATATATATATATATATATATATATATATATATATATATATATATATATATATATATATATATATATATATATATATATATATATATATATATATATATATATATATATATATATATATATATATATATATATATATATATATATATATATATATATATATATCTTGTTTATACGTCTTGTACTGCGATATTTGCATCGCCATTGTACAAAATTGAATTGAATTAATTTATAGGGAGAATCTGCTGGTGGTATTCAGTGAATCGCATCGAAATGGAGGCATGGTGGTGGCCAAGATTTATTATTATTACGCCCTCGATATTTTTCTCATTTTTGTTTCGCGATAAACAAATATTTGTATTTGTATTATTGTTTTATATAGATTTGTAGTTCTTTTTCCTTTAGTAAATAGTTTTGTTATTCCTTTTCGTTATTTTCCCCGAGTTTGTTTCTTCCTTTTTCCTTGGAAAGTTTTTTCTTTTATTTTTTTATCCATTTTTCATAGGATTGTTTTCAGGTTACGTACGTGCACGAAAGTTATATCTCGTAAGCCACATACATACGCCTAATATTTTACCACCTCCGAAATATGTTAATATGTGTACAGTGTTTCATGTATGATGAGTGTGTGTGTGTATTTGGATACGTTCAGTTTATTTATATGTGCTCATAACATTCGTTTACTTTCCCTGCACGAAACCTAAATTGAGTTCTGTCCTTCTCTATTATTATCTATGTTAGATGAGTCTTCAAGTAGCTCTTCTTAACTAATTTATTTTTTTTTTGTTTGTCTCACTTGCTTAGAACTTTGAATTTTATTACCTCTTATGCAGTATTTCGTATTTGTATTTGTTTAACTTCTTGTTTATGAAGTCAGTAGATTTAAAAATACTTTTTATTTACAAACTATTTGTGATTCTTTGCTAATTTTATGTCCTCATTCGTGTATGTAAAAGTGTTCTGGGAGAACCTTTGGAATTTTCATAACTCTCGGACTTGGCACAGATATTATTATTAATAATTTTTTTTAAAAATACTGATTTAGTATCATTTATGTGCTAATAAACATTCTTGCTGTTTACGAACGCGATTTTTTTGATTTTTTTTTTTTTTTAACCTCTCTTTCTCTCTCTCTCTCTCTCTCTCTCTCTCTCTCTCTATATATATATATATATATATATATATATATATATATATATATATATATATATATATATATATATATATATATATATATATATATATATATATATATATATATATATATATATATATATATTATTTTTTTTTTTTTTTTTTTTTTTTTTTTTTTTTCCTTTTTAAGGATATTTTTGAAGAATAAAAAAAAAAAAAAAAAACTTAAATTCTCGCCCGTTCTAAAATAATAAAATTCTTTCTTTTCTTAATTAAAATTTATTTAATGTAGTTAATGATAAACCGTGTTCGATACTCGGGTAAAGTTGAATTTAACCGACTCCAATAATCGGTAACACTTGCTTAATTTATTGTTATGCTAACTCTCTCTCTTTACATGCATGTTTGGCAAATTTTGACTCGCACTAGAGTGAAATGGAAGAGGACATGCGCTCACTAATTCTTATTTTTATTCTTTGCAGACTTTTCAGCTTAGTCGGTACCGAGTATCGTTACCGTTACTTAGGAAGTGGCCCACATCAGGTACAGATACTACAGAATTAATTGTACCAAGTACCGATTTCAGAAAATTGTCGATATTAAGTACATTTAGAGTACCGATGTAAGCTTTATTATGTAGCTTTTGCCGATATTAAAAATTTATCGATACCGAGTAAAAAAAAATGCCGATACAGAGTACCAATATTGATACTCGGCTCCATTCGTAATATATACTAAACAAACACTCTTCTTTAATGAAATTTTTTTTTGCACAAACAAACTTTCCATATTTGGTGAAGCGACCGAAAATAAGAATTTTTTTTTTTTTTTTGTAATATTGGAATTTTTATTGTGTAAATTAATTTTTAAAAAATTGAAAATTAAATTTAAAAAAAAAAAAAAAGTTTGAAAAATCTCATCGAGAACTTTTAATTTAATAATGAAATTCTTTAAAGAATTTTAGAGAAAAACACAAAAT
>SEYY01019604.1:77500-82500 GCA_009176605.1 Armadillidium nasatum
ATACTATATCCGCTTCTTTAGTAGCTGATATAGTATTCCCACATTATTTGAGAATCTTCCCATTCTCTCATTCAACTCGTCCTCCATCTTCCTTTTTAATTGAACACCACGCCCATATATTTAAAGTTTTTCGCCTGCTTAAGTCTTCTCTCCTCTGTATTCAAAGCAATCTCTTTTCCCTTGCTATTACAAATCTGTTTTCTCTCTGTTTATCGTCATTCCCATTGAGTTTAGCACATTATTCCATCTATTCACAGCTTCCTGAAGATCCTCAACTTCTGATATTATAACTGCCGCATCATCCGCGTACACTAGCGTGTGTTCCTTAATCTCCTGTATGCATATTCTTTTAAAACAGCTGTCCAGATACTGTGCGAAGAGCAATGGTAACAGTACACTGCTATGTCTCGCTTCTTCCTCTGACCATATTATGGGCTTTTCGTACATATTCTTAATAGCTGTTATTAATTTCCCTAGTAAGTTGTACACTGGGTCTTCTAATACTTTCCATATTCCTTCTCTATTTATCCTATCTAATGCTCTTTTATTCCATCCTACGTTTTTCTCTGTCAGCATCTTCAAATAGAATATCAAGTCTTTCGTGCTTTTCCATGGTCTTAAAAGCTCGTTGCCATTTTCCAATTTTATCTTCAATCTTCATCCTCATTCTTCTCATTAAGATCCTCTCGGATACCTTATTAGCTCCTATTAACAATACTATTCCTCTATAATTTACGCATTTTCTTCTATCTCCCTTCTTATGTATTGGGCAGATTACTGCTTTTCCTCCATTCTGTTGGTATTTTTCCTTCTTCCCATTCCTGGTTGAATATCAATGTTAACCATTTAGTTATTATTTCCCTCCTCTGTTTTGAATAACTTTCGTTACCTTGTCCATCGTATCCTACACTCTTTCCGGTTTCTTAACATTTTAATTGCCTCTCTTACCTCCTCTATCTCAATCATTCTGACTTCTCCAGTCCTTGTTGTTCTCCCTGGGGTGTCTGGACCATCTTTCCCTCCTTCTCTTCCTCCTCTTCATCCTCCGCATTCATCAACTCTTCAAAATATTCTCTCCATCTTTCCGACACCTCTCTCTCTCTCCTCCAGAAGCGATTCTCCCTCTTTATTCAAAACTACATGAGTTTCGGGTTTATATATATATATATATATATATATATATATATATATATATATATATATATATATATATATATATATATATATATATATATATATATATATATATATAGGTGGGCAATGACCATAGACTTGCCAAATTCCACCGGAAATTAAGGCCAAATCAAAGGCCGACTTGCCACGATACATGGCGGTGAAAGTGTGCAAGTCAAAGTAAGTTTTAAAAATGAAGGAAGCATGTTCCATACTTGACCAGTGAGGTTCATATAAGATTGAGGATAGCCGTTAAACCTGTGATCAGAGATTTTAAAAGAGAAAGCATTTCGATACTGCCAACTGGTCTGACTTGCGGTTGTACTTCTCTGATTTCACATAGAATGATTACTGCTTCCGTGGGAGGGGTTCCTCGGAATGTGCTGAGCGCATAACCGAGGTGATTCTTTCTGACATGGAGTCGTACATTCCATATTCTTTCCCTCCAACTAAACCTAACGAACATTTGTTTAACTATGCTTGTTCTCGTGCTATCCGCCTCAGGGATACTGCCCTCAGGATTTACCGTCCTCTTCAAACCCCCCAGAAACTCATTCAACTCATATTTCATCCCGGAATCATGCAAAATCTATTCGACACCAAAAACACTTTCCTAATCGAAAATGCAGTAATTTTCTGGTTCCTCTTCCTCACGCTTTTTCTTGCATTTTGCAAACAAAAGTCAACTTCGCTTCTTCCTTTTTCTCTTCTCTTGTATCTTCTGATGGCACAACTGCCTTTTTACCTTCTACTAAAGCTGAACTCTTTGCACAAACTTTTGCCTTTAACTCTATCTTAGATGATTCCGGAGCTATTACTCCTCCTTCAATCCCTCCATCTCTTTTATGCCTTATATTGTAATTTCTTTTCTATATGTCATTTCTACTCTCTCTTTGAGTTTAACACTGAGTAGGCGTATGATTCTGATGGCATTCCTCCTGCGGTTCTCAAAACTTTGCTTTTGAACTTGCACCCTGTCTTGGTAAACTATCTCGTTTTTGTCTTTCTACTTTAACCTTTCCTCCTTGCTGGAAATGTGCTCTTATTCAGTCTGTGCCGAAAAAGAGGGACTCCTCTCAACTCTCTAACTACCGTCCATTTCTTCAACCACCGTTCTTTCTTAAGTTTTCGAATGTATCCTTAACAGAAAGATTTAGAAACTTAAACCTTCTAATCTTCTCTCTGATTGACAGTATGGTTTTCGTAAAAAATTGCTGTACTGGTGATCTTTCCCTTCTCTCTGACTCTTGGTAATCCGCTCTTCTGCATTTGGGTAAATGTTTTGCTTTTGCGCTGAACATAACGAAAGCCTTCGATAAAGTGTTGCATAAAACTTATTTTTCTAAACTTCCCTCTTTCGGTATCTATCCTCTCTGATTTCCTTTTCGGTTGTTCTATTGCAGCTGTTGTTGACGGCCTCTGTTCATCCTTTAAATCTATTAACAGTGGTTGTTCCTCATGATCTGCCATATCCCCAACTCTTTTTACTTGTCATTAATGACCTTCTCTCAATTATTTATCACGTATCCACTCCCATCTTAATGACTCCACCCTTCATATTCATTTTAATTTGAAAGTAATTAACTAGTGGCAGTTAATTGATAGTAGAATGTGGCCTTAAAACAACTAACCTTTGATTTTTTTCTCGTATTTCAAATGGGGGCAGAAATAAGGTTGTTTTCAGTGCCTCAAAAACTCAGTTCCTCCAACTCTCTATTCTACTCAACCTTTCACACAACTATGCCGTCTTCGAAAACACACAACTAAATCCTTCGTCCGTATTTAATATTCTCGGTGTTTCTTTTTCTCGTAATCTTTCATAGATGAATCACATTCTTCTGTTTCTAAACAAGCGTTCAAGTGGTATGTGTTCTGATGTACCTTCCGTAATTTCTTCACACCACCCCTTTCCTAACTCTTTATAGGGATCTGTTCGCCCCTCTATATAATATGCCTCATACATCTGGGTTGGTTCACTCATACATCTCCCATAGAAAAGGGGGAGTTTAGGTCTTTTCGTCTTATCAGTTTTTCAGACTCGCCAATTCTCTGCAGTTTTTATCTGCTTCTCGAATTGTTGCGTCACTCTGTCCATACTATCTTTATTACAACGGACACTTCTCTTCTTAACTCACTCTTTGCATATCTCCTCCACTAAGAAGGGCACATGCTACACACATTTCTTCACAATCTCATCCTTTCTCTCTCTCTACTTCTCTTACATCAGATTTAACCGCTATGCTCAATCTTACAATATACTCAACTGGTAAAATCTGGAGCACACTTCTTTTTAAATTTTCCTCAACTTATTTTGACTTAAACATTTAACGTTCGTGTATCGAGGAATGTCGGCCAGTAACTTGACCAGCATTCCGGTAGTTCCCCAATGCTGATTAAAATTGGTTGGGCTCTGAACCTTTGTCCTCTAGAGGAATATATATATATATATATATATATATTATATATATATATATATATATATATAATATATATATATATATATATATTAAACTTTATTCCTACTACTTAATAATAATGATAATAATAACAATAATAAACAATTTAAAAATGTGGTATAAATTTCAGTCAAGAAGTAAGTAATTATCTTTATACAGAAATTATCATTTTCTTTCATGCACGATTTTGGTATTAACTTTGTATTTTTACCGATATCGATACTTAAAAAAAATTTAAATCCGATCGATCCCCTTACCACAAAATTTACCTATACGTAGCCAATACCGATACTTGACTCCATCTTTATTATTATTATATATATTATATATATATATATATATATAATATATTATATATATATTATATATATATATATATATATATATATATATATATATATATATATATATATATATATATATTATTAATTAAGAAACCTATAATTTAAAAATTAAAAATTTTACCTGTTTAAAACGATATATATATATATATATATATATATATATATATATATATATATATATATATATATATATATATATATATATTATATATATATATATATATATATATATATATATATATATATATATATATAATAGAATACTATACCCGTTTTTTTGTTTTATTTAAATTAAAACAAATTTTTAAAAAAAGCGAGGCTTTCGAAGGAACAACCGTCCTTCCTCTTTCAGGCTCAAGTTTGAGCCTGAAAGAGGAAGGACGGTTGTTCCTTCGAAAGCCTCGCTCTTTTTTTTAAAAATTTGTGTTTTAATTTTCCTGTGGGTTAATTAATATATATATATATATATATATATATATATATATATATATATATATATATATATATATATATATATATATATATATATATATATCAGAGGTGGGCATAAGCGCAAATGAGAGCGCAAAAGCGCAAAAGCGCAATTTGCGCTTTAAATAAAAATTTTGCGCTTTTGCGCTTTGCGCTAAAATTCGAAAATGTGCGCTTTTGCATTTTGCGCTTAACAACTTTTTAAGAGCGCAAAAGCGCAAATTTGCGCTTTAAAAAATATTTTGCGCTTTTGCGGAAGTTTTTTGAAATTAGCGCTTACCAATTTGCGCTTCATCATTTTTCTTAATAAAAAACAATTTTGGGCTTATATTTCAGTTTCTTATTTAATCAGCCAAATTTTATTACTCTTTCTGCTAATTAAAAGTTAATACTTAAACTAGGAATGCCGGTATATAAAAAAAATATCGATATTTAAAAAATATCAAATTGTCCTCGATAATAAAAGATATTGTTTATATTATATATATATATATATATATTATATATATATATATATATATATATATATATATATATATATATATATATATATATA
>SEYY01019605.1:0-5000 GCA_009176605.1 Armadillidium nasatum
TTGATTAAATCAATTGATTTTTTTTGATTTTTTTTTTTAATAATAAAACTGTTTTTTTTAATTTTTTTTATTTGTCATATTTGATACATAATGATATAACAGATATATTAGTTCCTTCTTACTGTGTTAAAAAACTTTAATTAAAGTAGTTTATTATTAGAAATATAACTTCCTTATTATTCAAGATTTCATATAGGGTAATACAAGAATCTGATCTTCATTAATATAATTTATCAATATAGAACTGTTAGAGTTTACAATTCCTAATATATATTCAATCAAATCTCAACAAAATTTTAATGAGCTTAATCTAATGCAATTTGAGGTTATAGACAAATGAGAAAACAGAAAAGACAATTCCTTTTAAATTTCAACCATTTAAATTTTTATAAAATTATAAGAAAATATTCCTCTAAATAAATTAAATTATATATATAATAGCAAAAATGTCACAACAAAATTTTTTCAGTTATTTTCATATTAGAAAAAAAATCGGTGAAGCGACTTTCTTATGATTAACATGTCTTTTCTCTATTGAAAATTTTACTGTGACATTTTTTGACACTTGCCCCAACGATTCGTTAGAACAATTTTGCAGGTATCTTAATGGGTTTATTATAAAAATATTACTTACCCTTTATTATTAAAAAAATATATGTTGTTGTTAAATAACAATAAATTTTTATTATTTAATATAGAATATTTATTTATTTATTTTTAAATATACAAAACCTGACAAATGATATTTTATAGACCATTGTTTTTATCAAAATTCTTAGTAAAATGAGCTTTTATTATTATTATTATTATTAGTAGTAGTAGTAGTAGTAGTAAAGTAGAAAAAAAAAAAAAAAAAAAAAATTATTATTATTTTTAATATTATTGCTTTTACTATTTTATTATTATTATTATTATTATATTATTATAGAATTTGTTTTTCAGTTCACAAATCGAATTAATAATAAATATTTATTCGTTTATAGAACGAAATCTTTTTCCCAAATTCCATTTCAATTTTTAATAACAAATGAAATTAGTGAAAAAATTTGGAAATATATATTTACTAAAAAGAAATTTTAATATTATTATATTATAATTATAATATAAAATAATTATTATAATTATTATTTCATTATTATCATATTTTATTATTATTTATATTATTCATTTATATCATTATCATTATTTTACTATTATTATATTATTATTATTATTTATAATTATTATTATTATTATTTTATTATTATTATTAATTAATATTTAGCATTCTATTTTACATACTTTATTAGGTTAGTGAAATAATATAAATTACTAATATTTATATTTAAACATTTATATAAAATATATATATATTATATATATATAATATAATATATATATATATATATATATATATATATATATATTATATATATATATACCTCACCAACAAAAGGTCTCTCAAATACAGAGTTTTCAATATTACAAAATAAAACAAGTTCCTATTTCTTTGTAACTCTGTTTCCAAATGCTTACATAAGTATAACTTAAATAAGACCATAATTTATACAAAAAACGCACATAAAAACAGACACACACACACACACACAGAGTTGGAGTAAAGGCGTATATAATCTTGGTCCCTTCTATGAAGACGACTATTTAATCTGTAAAAAAGTAGCGTAAAAATAGCGTCAAATATCCTGGGTGAGCTATTACCTGATTTCGGTGATCACGGATTAATATATTTTACGATCGAGGGTCTGCTGCCGAAGCTATTTTGCTCGACGGAGCGGATGTCGCCTTACATAACCTTGATAAAAGATCCTGCAGAGACGATTTATCTTCCTGGGGGATCCCGTGGGGTCCTCAGTAATTTTTTTTTTTTTATCCTTTTACTTCAGGGAGGGTCATATCGTCATAATTTGAGGGGGAAGTGGAGGGAAGGAATGAAGGAAAGATAGATGATGGGGGGTGGGGTGATATAGACTTCTTTTTTGTTATTTTTATCACTCTATGCAAATATAGATAAAAAAGATATATTTTTTGTTCACTTTTTAATAACTAGCTTGAGAAGATTTAACAGACTATTAAATTATATATATATATATATATATATATATATATATATATATATATATATATATATATATATATATATATATATATATATATATATATATATATATATATATATATATATATATATATATATATATATATATAATGGAATTATTTGGACTGAAGTCGAATCTTATTCTCGAATGTCAGGCTAAGTTAGATTAATCTAGGTTAGGTTAGTTTAGGGTTATTATAGGCTAGGTCAGGATAAAGTAGATTAGGCTAGGTAAGTTTAGGTTTGTGATAAGGTAGGGTAGGTTAGGTTAAGTTTAGGTTTATAATTGGTTAGGTTAGGTTAAGTTTAGGTTCATAACTGGTTAGGTTAGGTTAAGTTTAGGTTTATATCTGGTTAGGTTAGGTTAAGTTTAGGTTTATGACTGGTTAGGTTAGGTTAAGTTTAAGTTTATAACTGGTTAGGTTAAGTTAAGTTAAGGTTTATAACTGGTTAGGTTAGGTTAAGTTTAGGTTTATAACAGGACTAAGTTAAGTTTAGTTTTACAACTGGTTAGGTTAGATTAAGTTTAGTTTTATAACTGGTTAGGTTAGGGTATATAATATGATAACAAGTTACGTGATTTTATTTATTCTTTTTAGTAAGAGAGTTTCGATTTCGGGATGACTTGTTTACAATTTTTTTAAACTTAATTGAAATAAACTTTGGAAGTTTTAACTTCTGTAAATTGTTTTTGTTATTATTGTCATTAGTAGCAGTTTTAGTATTAGTAGTGTTAGTAACAGTATTTTTATCATTAGTAGTGGTAACAGTAGAGCCAGTTGAAAAATTATTACAAAAGTATAAAAGTATTCAGTATATTAGAACAATGATAGGTGTTCCAAGCCCCAACTGTAATATTTAACAAATATTGCTGGTTAAAGAATAAATAATCTAATAAATTTGCTTTTAAGGGTTTTAAGCCTTATATATTAAATTGCGCAATTTATATTTAATTTCAACTTTCAAGTTTTAGAATTAAAATTCCTTGGAGTAATTGATAGTACTATCTTCTGAATTTTTTTTCTCATTTTTTCTCATAAAATATTCTCTCTCTCTCTCTCTCTCTCTCTCTCTCTCTCTCTCTCTCCATATATATATATATATATATATATATATATATATATATATATATATATATATATATATATATATATATATATATATATATATATATATATATATATATATATATATATATATATATATATATATATATATATATATATATATATATATATATATATATATATATATATATATATATATATATATATATATATAATATATATTATATATATATATATATATATATATATATATATATATATATATATATATATATATATATATATATATATATATATATATATATATATATATATATATATATATATATATATATATATATATATATATATATATATATATATATATATATATATATATATATATATATATATATATATATATATATATATATATATCAGGCTTCGCGCAAGTACAAGTACTTGTATTTAAGTACAAATTCCTAGAATTGTTTTGTATTTGAGGTTTCGAAAATCAAAAGTACTTGAACTTGTATTTGAGTTTAAAGTAATTGGATGTTATCAACAACTTTTAATTAAGTAAAATTTAAATTTTAAAAGTAAAAATCGTTGAAAAGTCTATTTTTAAATTTTATTAAATTATTTACAATAATTCAGAAATTAGGAATGGATTTCTGCAGTTTTTTATATGTTTATGACTTCCATTTTTTGTTTATATATTTAAAAAATTTGAAAATGAGGTACTCGTACTTAAATACAATAGCCTTTACATGGACCCAAGCCTGATATATATATATATATATATAATATATATATATATATATATATATATATATATATATATATATAATATATATATATATATATATATATATATATATATATATATATATATATATATATATATATATATATATATATATATATATATATATATATATATATATATATATATATATATATATATATATATATATATATATATATATATATATATATATATATATATATATAATATAGTATATATGTAATATTTCAATGTATGTTTATGTAAATTTTCTCATACCTGCTTTGCAAAATTAGAAATAACAACGTTCCAGAAAAACGCAAAAAGAAAAATAAAAAGAATGAATATAAAAAGTACTGCGAATAAATTGGCAAATACAAATGAACTGGTCGAGTAGTAATTGTTATTCAGTAACTTTGTGGCAAATATTCACGATTAGAACCCCTTGAAAGGTAATGATTTGGAAAAAGTGAGTGAGAGAGAGAGAGAGAATATGTATGCTTTGAATTCCCCCATTATAAATTGACGACAGCGTTTTTGGAAGCCAACATTGCATAGCTACAGCACAGAGTCAATTAAGAATGTTTGACACTGGTCATTACGTTTCAAACTGTAGTTTGAATACTAAAAAGTTTAATATATATATATATATATATATATATATATATATATATATATATATATATATATATATATATATATATATATATATATATATATATATATATATATATATATATATATATATATATATATATATATATATATATATATATATTATATATATATATATATATTATATATATATATATATATATATATATATATATATATATATATATATATATATATATATATATATATATACGTTTAAAATAACAGTCTTGATAGTAATTAAAATGTCCCATTTGGAAATGGCGTGATTGGAAAGTGATTTTCTAATTTGAAAGTTCCAACTTTCATTAGTGAAAACAATAGACAAAGAAGTACTTTTGTTTGGCTCTGCCCCTAATCACACAAATCTGAAGAAATGAATTAGAGGAGCTCTTTCGGTGGTTCGTTTGTTGGTTTG
>SEYY01019605.1:27500-35000 GCA_009176605.1 Armadillidium nasatum
GATGGGGTAGATACAGAGGATTCATTTGCAGTAGCAACATCATCAGCAGCAATGCCAAAACTTGAGGTGATCGTAACTAACGTGTTATATATATATATATATATATATATATATATATATATATATATATATATATATATATATATATATATATATATATATATATATATATATATATATATATATATATATATATATATATATATATATATATGAATTGCAATTGAGGATTTTATTTAAAAGTTTTTAATAATGAACTTTGCATAATATAGATATTAAAGAAATTTTGAAAAGAGCATCAAAAGGACAAATCATGTTAAGAAATTATGAACTATATGGGAAACTTGAGAAAGTTCACAGAGATGATATAGTTCAAATTTTAGTTGATCATTGCATTGAACAGGAGCATTTTATTATGGAGTAAATTTTTAAATTAAATACTGTTAACAGGATAAAGTGTTGGTATTCTTTGAATATATATTTAAAATTAATAAAATTAATTTCTGAGATAATACATTAAATGTTTTAGAACTGAAATGCAAATATCTGCATGCCACACTTTTAATAATAATTAAAATATTTGTCAGTTTTTAAATATTTTATGTTCTATGCGGTGAGCCTCTACATTGAAACTATAGGTAGTATTGTTAGTGATTTATACTTGTTGCTGGAATAGAATTCATTTGTAACAGGATAAAGTTTCTTCTTTCATATTCTATATTTCCAATCACATGAGTCTTGCAAAAACACTTTTTCAAAGTCAAATAGCTTTGGCCTTTTTTTTTTTTTTTTTTTTTTTTTTTTTTTTGGGGGGGGGGTTATATATATATATATATATATATATATATATATATATATATATATATATATATATATATATATATATATATATATATATATATATATATATATATATATATCACAGATCTGTAAACAAGATAATGCAATTTTATGATTATCTTATTCCTAAATTATTTCCAAAGGAGGATTCGAATACCTACTTCATTCCACCTCAAACGGACGGCATACAACAGAAAAGAACCTAAGGAAAGTTCATTGAAAGGTACCGGAATATCAGACAAAAGTTTCAAAAACTTGGATTATATTCAAAACAAAATTTTAAAAGTGGAACTAAAAAATCTGTTAACAGTATCACATTGAATGAAGGTATTATATGTATTTTTTATTTGTTTTATTAAATAACCTAAGAATTTTTTTAAATTTAAATAATTATATTAAAGTTATGGAATAAATAAAAATCTATTAGATTATTGAATGAAAAATTGTCTTAAAATAATAAGATAATTTGGCAAACTTTTCAGGTGACTATTTGTCAGAGGAAGAATATTTTGAAAAGCAGCAATGGCAGAAATTTAATAGACAACCTTGGGGACTAGTTGAACAAATATGGAAGGAAACTTCTGCTAACAGAATATTAGTTATTCACCATAACTAATAAGTACCATAAGCAGTACTTTGCTTGATTGACCAATATTGGAGCATGCAAATGGATACATTCTGGTGAATATATATATATATATATATATATATATATATATATATATATATATATATATATATATATATATATATATATATATATATATATATATATATATATATATATATATATATATATATATAGGCATGTCTTCTTAAAGTGGAAGAATTATACTATTCTATTTTTTTTGTTTAATTAGGTAAACATTGATTTTACGACTGTTCGGCACTTCTGCTAAATTTTATCTCAAGTGGAATTTGAACAAAGAAAGTATTAAACATTTGATGATGGAGAGAATCAAAGATAAAACATGTTTTAAAAAGTGTTTATCCGGAAAATTCAGGAGGTAGCAGTAATTTATGTTTGCTTTCATTTTAATTAAGATTTTTATGAAAATTTACTTATTTGAAAATAGTAATTAATGATAATTATAAGATATTCATGTTTTACTGGAAAATGTTTTTATAAATCACATAGTTTAATGAAAGGCATGACCTCCATTATTATATATTAATGTTGAAATATAATTATGCCTATTATATTACAAAATTTAGTTTTGAGTAAGAGTGTGAAGTGTGTGTGTGTTTGTGTTAGATATTTTGTTATTAGTCCTTTAATTGTTTCAGACTAGAATCTTTCCAATAAAGTTTGAGGTCGAACTTTTATGATAAATTACAACTCATGAATACGGTTTCTTAGGTTTTAACATCCCTGTTTATTTTCTTAGGAGAAGATGCTGTGCTTTTGTATTTACTACCGTTGCTGCTAAAACCAAAAATAAATTGCACTTACATTAAATAAGAACACATTTTGGAAACCTTACAAACGTGATATGCAAGAGGCTTTTGTGATACATGTTCAGGTAATTTTTATTGAATTATTATTAGATTTTATTATACTTTGCTATTAACTAAATCGTAACAGTAGCAATATCGTCAGGCTTGTCCAGGTACTTTTATCTCTCTTCTTCTCATCTACATAAAAAAAATGGCGTCCGTTAACAGTTCCTCAGTTCCAACTAAAAATTACCTCTCATAAACTTCGTATTCTTCCCCATCACCACTTGGGATTTGTCGGCCACCGGTGATGAGGTTCATGCCGCCGAGGAACTGCTGATGTGTTCTCTTGCCGGTCTTTTTTTATTGATTTATGTAGCGTGCGCGGTCTTCAATCTAATTTCAACTTGTTGAAAACCACCTCTCTTCGTCTAAACCTCCAGTTCTTGTTCTTGATCGAAAGTCAGGTGTCTGAACTTTCTGACAGCAACTCCTATTCTATTCCCTCCTACTATCTCTTATTCTCAATTTTCTTAAAAAAGGCGGATGTTGTGCATATGTACGCCACGATGTTGCCGATTCAATCTTCGAATATTATGGTTTTGCCTATCTTGAAAATCTACAACTAAATTCATTTGTACTGTTTTTAACCTCCTAAGTTTACTGACTACCCTAAATTCTTCGATATGGAAACTCTGAAATAAAACATAATCTCATCATCTCCTTTTTCTGAGATCATCATTCTTTGTGATTTCAATGTTCATCACAGCCAATGGCTTTCCTCCTATTCTCAAGATCCAGCTGGTAAACTAACTTGCTAATTTTTTTTTTATTCAAAACAACCTAACTACCTTGGATATGAACTCAACAGATTAGAGTTTTTAAAACTTTTAACACTTCACCTTATTTTATCAAACTCTTTCATCCTCTGGGTTCCTCCAGTCATCGTCTCTCCGTATCTAACTCTATCTCTCCATGTTTTACACAGGATTGGCTGTCAGGAATGACATCAGTTCTTTGTCATTTTTTATTATAAAGTCCTGTATAATATTATAGTATGCTATATATCTGTGGTTCTCAAACTTTTTAGGATTTCTTGCATGTCAGTCTTTTTACAATGTTTTATGTAGCTCGTAGTCCCTAAAATTTTAATTATAAATTTTTAAGTTAACTGAAAACTATATTAAATTGGCATATTAATTAAGATAATAGAACATCCAAAGTTTAAATAAAATCTTTTGGAAAAGAAAATATCAAGAAGAAAAAGAAGAGATGTGGCAACAATCGCAAATATCCCAACATTTCAACTGATAGACTCCATCACGGTCCTCCTGAAACCGCTTCGCGGTGCCCTAGAGGACAGCGTTCTCCAGTTTGAGAACTATATATATATATATATATATATATATATATATATATATATATATATATATATATATATATATATATATATATATATATATATATATATATATATATATATATATATATATATATATATATATATATATATATATATATATATATATATATATATATATATATATATATATAAATATAATATATATAATATATATATATATATATATATATATATATATATATATATATATATATATATATATATATATATATATATATATATATATATATATATATATATATATATATATATATTAGAGATGTACCGATACCAGTAAAGAGGCCGATACCGATAGTCTATTTTTTAGGTGCCGATACCGATACTTTAATTATTATAAGATAGAACATTTGTGTACTGCTAGGCAACTGAGGATTGCATTCTATGTACAACCAATACTTAGTCATGTATTTCATATTTGGTTGTGCCCAAGTATATTTTATAAATTAAAATTTTATCTTTTAGGAATAATAAATGCAAATATAATACTAATAACTTATGTTTGTGTTTATTCAAAAAATATTCCATTTCCATTTTCCAGGAAGTATTAACAAAGTTTAACTACTCTCTTTTATGTTTTAACATGATTACAATTTACAAGAAGATTCTTTAACTAGCTACAATATAAAGAATAAAAATAATGAAAGAAGAGACCTCAATTAATCAGCAGAAAAGACAAAAATATTCAAACATGACATAATATACTCCTTTAAGGTAAAGACATCACTTAGTAGTCGAATTGAAAGTATCGGAGTATTGACCATATTAATTAATACCGATACTCAAAAAAATGGCCGATACCGATACTATCGGTACATCTAATATATATATATATATATATATATATATATATATATATATATATATATATATATATATATATATATATATATATATATATATATATATATATATATATATATATATATATATATATATATATATATATATATTAATTGCTTTCAGTTTTCTTAACCAGGCTTTCTTTCATCCACTAATTGAAAAATGTAATTGCATTTAAAATATAATTTTATAGTAGGAATATTTTTTTTAAAGTGTACATTTTTTAGATATTTTTGGCATTTAACATAACATATTTTGGTGGAGTATTTAAGAAATGGGTAAACACTTATTTATATTTACCATACCCGTTGATTATTTACCCTATTTATATAACAAAACGCGATATTGATTTCAGTTCCTTTAATCATCTCCCATTTCTTGATTTTATCCTAAACTTTTTTTTCAGAATCCCGAGGATGTCTGTCACTATATCCAGAAAACAAGAGAAACTTTCCCAAATTTCTTTGAGCATGCAACCATTTGAAATTTTGCAGAGGAAAGACCTTTTGAATATAGCTCAGATTCTTACGTAGTATTGAACGACATTTTATACGGATTTGACTCACCATTAAAGGCAGTTGAAAATTGCTTTAAAGTTTTTCGCGTTGCTCATGCAAGATATCCATTTGAGTGAAAATGTGGATTTCATTCAAAAATATTTTTGAAATTGAAACTGAGTGGGATAAAACGGTTTTAGGTGTTTGTGAACTAATTTCAGATATTATTTCATACAATATTGATGAAATATCCGATTAGACTTTCAATAAACATAATAATTCTATTTAATATTGAGACAAATTTTAGATATTTTATTTTCAAACTCTCTCCAAAAAGGAATACATATTTTATTGTCAACTAATTATTTCAGAACATCATGAATTGTACTTAGTTATTTACTGATTCTAATTTAAAATCGAAACATTTTATGATACATTATCATAGGAAGGTTTGTGCATATGGTCCAATTATTCATTTGTGGTGAATGAGAATTTGAATCTAAACGTAGTTAAAATTAATCAGTAATAGTAGCAATTGCAGACGAAATATACTAAAAACAATTGCTACTAAATATCAGTTAAAATTTTCTTACCGTTTAATCTCAAAAAGAGATTTCGATGATAACATTGTATGCGGAAAAAAATAGATTTAAAAAATATTACTGGCATATCACCTATATGAAAATATAACAAGTTATGGGCAAAGGTTTAACCCATATTGTGTTGTTTTTAATGATATTACGTATAAATCAAATTACTTTTTACTTTCTACTTTTAAAGATATGCCGATATTTTGTCCAATTATTTACATTTTATTTTATGATCTTTCAAATTTAATGTTTTGTGTTAAAGAATGTAGAACACTTTTGAATTTAATTCTCATTATCATGTTCATGAATTTGAAATATCTCAAAACACAAATTTATGCCTATTATGTCTTATCTAACTGTGCTGATTTTAATTCTTACAAGATGAATGTTATGCTTGGTAAACATGTCTTTAATATTTAATGAAATTTTTTATTATTTTCATTCATTTTAAAAAAAATTTTTTGTAGATAAAATTTTTTCGTTTTCATTATTTCAAATAAATAATTTTGCAACTATCATGTTTATCTTTTTTTTTTTTTTTTAACCAATTATAAAGTTTATATAACAAATTTATAGTGTGTTAACAGTGTAAAAAAAATTTCTTTGTTTTCAAGTAGTTGCAAAAATATGTTAGTAACAACATGTTTCCGATTAATATTTTATTAAATCTGAAAAGTTAAATGTACAAATATATTAAATCTTCTTTACGGTATAAATTACTTTGCAATAGTTTATAGATTTAACATCGCACTCATAAATTGACTAATATTTAAACGACAACATAGTTTAATTAGGATTATTTTTACAAAGGGAAACTTTGACGTCTCAAGCACTGAATTCATTTAAAAATATTTCCCTTTGTAAAAATAATCCTAATAGACTTAAGTTTTTAAATATTCAATCGGTTTATGAGTACAAAATTTAAAATAATCTAGAAATTATTGCAAAGTTAATTATTCCGTAAAGGAAATATAAGTTATTTGTACATTTAACTTTTTAGATTTAAGAAATTTTAATCGCCAATATGTTGTAATTAACAAATTTTAGTTACCGCAACCGCTAATTTTTTTGTTCACATTAACAATATATGATTATCTTAACTAAATTGAAGTACAAAAGTATTGTTATGAGAACGAACGGCGGGTGCTGTAGAAACTATATTTTGGTTCCAGGAACAAAATTTTTATTAGAACGAAAAAAAAATAAGTGGATCCAACAAAAGTGTAGTTGCTTTAACCAAACATTAGACAAACAATTTATTAGTTTCAACGAAGGTTTAGTTACTTTAACCAACAATTCGACAAAAAATTTAGTAGACCCCACCAAATCTTAGTTACTTCAACCAAACAATGAAACTATATTTTGGTCAATGTAACATACTAATTTGTTGAGATAACTAAATTTTTGGTTGAGATTACTAAATTCCCAGATTCCCATTTAGATTCCTAATAAATTTCAAATAAATTTTTTGGTTATTGGAACAAATTTTTGGTAATGATAAACAAATATTTTGTTATTATAACGACAATTTGGTTAGAAGATTTTGGTTACAGTAACTAAAATCAATTTAGTTATGAAAGTTTTGGTAATCACAACCAATTCTTTTGACTAAATTTTTGTAACGTCTTACTAAAATTTGGTTACTGGTACAATATTTTTAGTCGTGGATAACAAATTTTTTCGTTTTGGTAACAAAAGTACCTTTGTTATGGTAACCGAAATTTATAGTGCTCTATATCGACAAAAAAGTTTGGTTACAACAACCAATTTTTGGTCTCTGCAACCAAACAGTTTTTTCAGTGTATATATATATATATATATATATATATATATATATAATATAACTTGATTAATGATAGGTAAAAAGAAAGAG
>SEYY01019605.1:45000-50000 GCA_009176605.1 Armadillidium nasatum
AAATCGAGTACTTTTAAGTTTAAGTATAAGTTTTTATAAGTAAATTTTTTTTTTAAGGAGAAGTTAAATTTTAAAGTAAAAAACCTAAAATATGTATTTTTGATTTCATACTAAGATAATTAAAAATTTGGATAAATCTCTTTTTATTATTAACATTATTATTATTATTATTATTATTATTATTATTATTATTATTATTTTTATTATTAATTTTTTAAATTTCAGAAGGAAAAATGAACTGTTTACGTGTTCCATTTTTTTTTATTTTATAAAAACTGCCATCTCTCACTGGCCGGGCCCCTTTCAAAGATTGGTAATAATCTAAGATAAAAGAAAGTCAGCTCAAGCCTAACAAAAATCTCTCATGTAGTCGAAGATGGAGGCCTTAAAGAGAGGCAGGAAAAACAGGCCAGGGCAGAGAGTTCCACAAAACAGAAGTAGCTGGAAAGAGGGAGGCACCACAACAGACAAGTCTGAAGTTTATTATATTCACACACAATTCATTCAAAAGCATGGTACCCCTTGTGCTACGAGGGAGACATATTGGGGGTGGAATGCGAGAGTCCAATTCCCTCTAGTAAATGCCGTTATAGTCCCTACAAAAAAAGAGATAGTGCATCAACGTCACATCACAGAGACAAAGTGTTTGGTGAGTTTGAAAGCAGGGGACAGTTTATTAGTATTTTTGCCTTAGACTCAACCCTATTCAAAAGAAGGGTGGAATCGGAGCTCCTTCAAATGTGAAAAAAATTGCTCCATACAAGGACTGAAAAGACACTACCCATGTAATTGGAGCAACTGTTGGGAAGAAAAATATCCCACAACCTTAACAGAGCTCCCAGTTTCCTTAAAGTCACCTTAGCAACAATTTTGAAATGAAGTTTATGTTAGATCAAGAATTTTTATGTTGTTCACGGGAGACGTTAAAGGAGGGGAGAATTGTATGATGTTTTTGAGAATAAGATGTGAAGAAGTTGAGTTTTGAAAGAATAGAAGTTACGAAGGTTGAGACGATCCCCCCGGGAAATCTCATCCAGATTAGCAAGAATAGATTATAAAAGATGAAGTTGAGAAGCAACTCGGGATGCAAAAAAAAGGATCAGATTTGAAATGAGTGAAAGAATGAAGTTGAGTCATGGCATAAGAATGAGCAAAGTTAAAAGTGCAGCTAAGAATATTATTGAACAGTAAAAATAAAGTCGAGAGATAAAACAGAAGCCTTAGGAACCCGATAATTAATAGGAATGGAGGAAGAGGTCAGTATGAAATGATTCGAAAGAAAACTAGACATGGGTGAAGCGAAGAGAAACAGGAAATCGAAAGGAAAGGAGTTTAAGAAGTAGTGACTTTCAAAATTTTTGTACATCTTCAAGTGCCACCACATAAAAATCCCTATAGTCCTTAAGGGCAGAAGACGATAAATCAGAAGATAAGAAAGTATGTCACCAGTTGACCTCAGAAGTCGAAAGCATTCAGATGATCAGCAAGAAGGAAATGAGACTCTAGATGATCCAGAAAAGATCCTGAATAGGGAAAATATATTAGAAGGGTTTCCTTATTAGCGAAAGCAAAATTCATTTTCAAAATAGCTTCAGAAGCTTCGTAAGTCGTTAGTCGTTAATAGAAATTATCTTGGAAGATGTCTAGAAAGCTCTCCAACAAAGAATAAGAAATTGTTCAGATTTATGGGTTCCTCAAATCAAAATTCGACACACACATACCAAATGCTAGAGCACTTAAATATCGAAATACAAGTATATATTAGTCACCTTGTATTTCTGAACAGGTATGGTAAAGGGAAGTTTACCATGAAGGGAGTTTACCAACACTGTTAAAGATGGAACAGAAATATTTGGCTACTCCATCAGAATCTTCACTTGCGGATAGAGTCTTCAGCTTCACTGGAAAAGTCTCTCGCCCTCACAGATGTTGATTGATTGACAAGAATTCTGAAACTCATGTTTGTTAAATACAACAAGAAATAAATTTTAATTTTTATACTATGGGAAAAAAATTGAAAAAGGTTTACAGAATTGATGAAAGCTTAATTATTTTCAAATAATTATTTAGTATTTACCTTAATTAAATTCTTGTATATTTTATTAGATTCTTTATAATAATTAATGATTTAGAATTGGATATTCACTGAATAATTACATTATAATGACTACTGTTAAAAAAAGAAATATTGAAATGTATTTGTGCTTGTACTTGCTGCCATGATGTACTTGCACTTAAGTACAATCCATTTTTCCTGTACTTGTACTTGAACAATTCTGTTGTACTTGTACTTAGGTTAGGTTAGGTAAATACAGTTGCCTGTACTTGGACTCAAGCCTTATATATATATATATATATATTATATATATATATATATATATATATTATATATATATATATATATATATATATATATGATAGCAAATTAGGAAAAGCTAACCTCTATTAATTAATTAAATGGTTTATTTAATATTTGCAATATTTAGACCCTAAATATTGAATTTATGGTTCTATAATACATAGATTTTATTTAAATTTGAGTGGATTATTAACAAATATTATTTTTTTTTATTATAAAATATTTATCAATCATACGTTGTAAATATTGCGGGAAAAAAGTCACACAATGATATCCGATACGTATGAAATAAAGGACCTGGGAAGTAGGAACCAGATTTAATAGAAATATTGTTTTTACATTGCAATATGCAATCAAAATCAAAATCTACCCCCAGGAAGGGTTATTAGCCCTGTCAGTAGGTTCATTCATTCGAGGATGAATCAAGGGTTTCACTAGCCAACGGGAAACATCAGCTGGCTGGCCAGGCCTATTGCGTATGGCGATTTTGATTCCACCAGAAGCAAGCACGCCGCTGGTGTAGTTATTACGCATAAGTGGGCGGAGCTAATCGAAAGACAGAACTGCTTAAATTTCTCCAACTCGGACTCGAACTCGGGTTTCTCGCGTGCTAAGCGAGTCCTCGATCAATTGAGCTACAATGCAATATATCACAAAATATGTAAAACAGATTTACAAAGAGATTAGTGAATTATCCCAAAGTAGTTTATGAAAATTGTATTTTGAAAGAAACAGTTAATTAACAACACTGAACATGCAATGTGGAAAAGTCTATCTTATATTTCACTGCAAAAATTGTCCTAACGAATCGTTGGGAGAAGTGGCAAAAATGTCACAACAAATTTTTTCAGTTGTTTTCTTATTAGAAAATAAATCGGTGAAGCGACTTCCTTATGCTTAGCATGTCTTTTTTCTATTGAAAATTTTGCTGTGACATTTTTGCCACTTGTTCCAACGGTTCGTTAGGACAGTTTTTGCAATGTTTAAACGACATCAAATTTCGGGTGGTTCGATTCGCCAAAGAGGAACAAAATTTTACTCTAGTGATTTTTTTAATAACTTTTTTTTTTTTTTTTAATAACAGTTATTCCGTTATATATATATATATATATATATATATTATATATATATATATATATATATATTATATATATATAATATATATATATATATATATATATATATATATATATATATATATATATATATATATATATATATATATATATATATATATATATATATATATTATATATTATTATTATTATTATTATTATATTATTATTATATTATTATTATTTATTATTATTATTATTACTTATTTATAGGACATATTCGAGTTTAAATTTGCAATTTTAATTTTAGTATTGGAAAAATTAAAAGATTTTCTTTAATAAAAAAATAAATAAATAAATATTCTGTATTTACAGTAAGAATAATACTCGCTCTGTTTTAAATTATTACGTCTTCTGAAAAGTTTCTAGAGAAGCGGCTGGATAACTCAAAATCTTAGAAGCCATACTGGCTACTCATGGGTGCTTTATAGCAGCGATATCCATTCGGGGTCTAAATAATCCCCCAGGGAACCACAGAAGCTTTGACGGGGGCCTCAAGGAAATTCTTTTTATTTCGGGGGTCCATAATATGAGCTAAAACTTAGCTATATGAGTATATGGGGTCCACATACTTAGTTATGACTCAGAGGATCCACATATGTAAAGTTAGAACTCAAGGGGTCCACATCCACATACGTAAAGGTGGGAATCAGGGGGTTCACATACGTAAAGTTAGGACTCAGGGGATCCACAAGCAAAAAAAAAAAGAGTCGGGAACCCCAGCTTTCTAGGATCTATAAACAGGAACAAATTTCATATTACTCAGAAATATTTTTAGATAAATATTTAAAAAAAGATTAAATATTATATTTGAAGATACTCCAAATATTTTTCATTAATAACTAATAATAAAAATTAATGTGAAATAGAGTAGTATAATAAATAAGTAAATTAATACATATATAAAGGTTGATTTTAAATATTAAAATTTTTTACATATTGATTTTATTGCTACAAATACCATTTCAAAAATAGTAAACCAATATCATATATTAAATGTGACTTTATACTATCGAATCGGTTGAAAGATAAACCGATATATCGGTTAATTGTGCCTCGATCGTTCCTATATATATATATATATATATATATATATATATATATATATATATATATATATATATATATATATATTATATATATATATATAATATATATATATATATATATATATATATATATATATATATATATATATATATATTGTAGTAGGAGGTAAGAGAAGACGTGAATGTTTCTTGGAGGATCCCTTGAATCACATGTAAGAAAGTTACAGGTAGGTAATAACCTTTCTTAATCGGTTGTTCTCAAGGATTCTGAAGAGGATCTCAAGGGGATCCTGGCCTAACAAACGGATTTTCGCTACTGATGGAATGATTTCTCTCTCTCTCTCTCTCTCTCTCTCTCTCTCTCTCTCTCTCTCTCTCTCTCTCTCTCTCTCTCTCTCTCTCTCTTTAAATCCGTAGAGATTTTATCTCACTAATGACATCTATGATGAAGACATTTTATTCCTTTTGTGATGCTAC
>SEYY01019605.1:60000-67500 GCA_009176605.1 Armadillidium nasatum
ATTTTTTTAATTTTTTTCTAATATATTTATTATTATTTTTATTATTATTAGTTACTATTATTGGTATTACTACTTTTGGTTTTATATTTATCAATAGTATTTTATTAGTTGGATTATTACCTTTAATAGTATTATTTTTATTAATCAATGTTATTAGTATAATTATTATTATTAATATCAACCCCCGTTAGATATTATTCTTATCGATACTATTATTTATATTACTATTATTATCTTTAAAGTATATCATCATTGCTATTATTATTACTAGTATTCTCAATGTAAACATCATAAATAACTTTCTTTGTTACTGTTACTTGCATGATTAACATTTATTTTTGTTACTCTAGAAGTAACCTATCATAACCTGTAATTATTAAATTAAGTATAATTATATATATAATAATATGTATTAAACCTTGGGGCTCAATGGAAACCGCAGTGTTTTCCCCCAGCAGCCCCTTTTCAGTGAAGTGGACATTCACGATATTATTATTAAGATTATTACTGAATCTAGTAGAATAGGACCTACTATTAACCTTTCAACCTGTAAATGTACCATTTTTTGAATAAAGCTTTATGAATGAATGAATTATTATTATTATTATTACTATTATTATTATTATTACTATTATTATTATTATTATATTATTATTATTATTAGTAGTAGTAGTAACATTTAAAAGCTATGGAGGAAGAAATTATTATTATTATTATATTATTATTAGTAGTAGTAGTAGTAACATATTTAAAAGCTATGGAGGAAGAATTTATTCAACCCATTTATCTAGAACAGGGGTTTCTAACCTTTTTTTACTTGTGGACCCCCCCGGGTCCTAACTTTACTTATGTGGACCCCCATATATAGATATAGCTAAAGCTTAGCTCATATAATGGACCCCTGAAATAATATTTTTTTCCTTGAACCCCCCCCCCTCAAAACTTTTGTGGACCCCCCTGTTGGTCTTTGTGGATCTTGACTGGGAAACTCTGCTTTAAATAATAAATCCTTTTATTATTGTTATTATTGCAATTATTATTGTTATTACTATCATTGTTCTTATTATTATTTTCCTTATTACTATTGTTATTTTTATCCTTCTTATTCTCTATTATTATTATTATTATTATTATTATTATTATTATTATTATTATTATTAATATTATTACTTAATATTTAATATTTAAAATTATTATTATTATTATTATTATTATTATTATTATTATTATTATTATTATTATTATTATTATTATTACTTTTGGGTTCATGGAACGAATACGCCCCACAGAAACTCTTTTTAGTTTTGTATCAATACATATTAAGTATTCGATGATTTGTTTGTATAAATTTTGTAACTGAAAAATGTATAAAGATTAATGATAAAAGATTACCAATATTTCTGAAAATTGTTATCATGGTTGGACATTTTTTTGTTAGTATTAGTTTCGTTATAATCATTATTATTATTTCTATCTTTAATAATTTTTGAATTATTATTATTATTAGTAGTAGTAATGGTAGTAGTAGTTGCAACAGCAATGATAGTATCACGTGAATAAAATTGAAAGAAACAAGAATTATATATTATATATATATATATATATATATATATATATATATATATATATATATATATATATATATATATATATATATATATATATATATATATATATATATATATATATATATATATATATATATATGATTATAGAAAAATATTATCAACTCTAAGAATCGAACTCACTGACAACAGCGTTGTCGTTAAGCAACTTAGAGATTACTTTCCCCTAAGCTGCTCCCTCTTCCAGAAACAGAAGATATCGTAGACCAGTTTTTCAAGTTCTCCTCTTCGATATCACTATAATAACTCTGTACTTATTAGAATCAATAGAAGAGTTCTTGAAAATGTCTGCTGGGGTCGTCCGAAGTTACAAGAGCAACCAACCAGTCAAGCAAGGTCAACTAGGTACAAAACTGTTACGACTAAATTAGCAATAATAACTAAATTAGCAATAGTAAGTGACAAAAAAATTCCACCCGAGCTAGGAGTAGAACACTTTGAAAGCAACATCTTTGTTTAATAAATGTACAAAAGGCTTTTCCACTGAGGTACCTCGCCTCACCAGGCACAATAATAATAAGTTCCGAGTTCCCACATTAAATTTCGAGTCAGAGAGTTTGAAAATCGACGATGCCTTTTTTTTTTTTTAAAGAGGTGGAGCAATTCACAGCGAGAGTACTCGGTACATTGCTTAACAGCAACGCTGGTGTCAATGGATACGTTTAATGACGTGGGTGAAATTTTTATATCTCATTATTGATAATTTTTTAGCAATTGCCGCACAGTTCATTTTGGTGGCGCTACTCGAAAATGGATGGCTACTCGTGCATCCTGAAGCACCCCAGTAGACGTTTCAAGCACTCTTCAGCTGATTCATATATATATATATATATATATATATATATATATATATATATATATATATATATATATATATATATATATATATATATATATATATATATATATATATATATATATATATATATATATATATATATATATATATATATATATATATATATATATATATATATATATATATATATATATATATATATATATATATATAAAGTCCTAAAACTCATTTTCTAGTCCTCAAAGGGTTAATTCATCTACAGGAAAAACGGTATAATAGATTGACGAATTTCTTGGAAGATGGAAACCCGTGGGGGAGGAAAGGGGGAAGTGTGAACGGGAGGGGAGGGAGATAGAAAATGGGGGTGGGGGAGTGAACAAAATGTGACAGAGGGAATGTTGAATTCCTAAATGGGATGGAGTGAGGGAGGAAAGGAGAAAAAAAAAACCATGAGAAAAGTTAAATATGGGGGGCGGTGTAGGGGGTGCTCTTCAGAGGGGGGGTTATAAAATCTGTAAGTTGGATCTCTTTGTCAAAGAAAAAATCGGCGTTAAATGAGGTAATTATCCCTATGAGGGTGTTGAATAATAAAAAAAAAAGTAAAATTGTCTCCCTTTAAAAAAAAAAAAAAAAAAAAGTTGAAAATGTTGGCCGGGGAAACTAAATTAAAATCATTTAAATAATTTTTTTTCTCTCTCATCATTATTATTATTATTTTAAAGATCTTATTCCTTATTCATTGCTTTTAGATCTTATTTACATAATCTTATTTTATTTATTTTTATTTAAATTATACTTAGGGTTTAAATGAGGCTATATACTTGGTCTTTTTATGTTTTTTTTTCTTAATTTTTTTTTTTTTTTTTTTTTTTTTTTTAAATATGAAATTGAGGAGAGAAAATCTCTCTCTCTCTCTCTCTCTCTCTCTCTCTCTCTCTCTCTCTCTCTCTCTCTCTCTCTCTCTCTCTCTCTCTCATTTTCTCTGTATCTATCTATCAATATATATGTATCTATTTATATATATATATATATATATATATATATATATATATATATATATATATATATATATATATATATATATATATATATATATATATATATATATATATATATATATATATATATATATTCTCATTATTAGTACTCCCCTTTGCCCCCCCTACCCCTTATAGTTCATTTTCCCAATCCCCAACATTCTCTTAAAAATTCTTTCAATAAATTTGGAAGAATAGTGCCAGCCGTAGAAGGTGCCAGGCTTTGGAGGTGCCTTCCAGATGATTAGTGACAACAATAAGTACTAAATGAGCTTTGGGACACCCCTGATCAAATTACTTTTGCCGAATAAGGTGACCCATCTTTAAAAAGGCTATATATATATATATATATATATATATATATATATATATATATATATATATATATATATATATATATATATATATATATATATATATATATATATATATATATATATATATATATATATATATATATATATATATATATATATATATATATATATATATATATATATATATATATATATATATATATATATATATATATATATATATATATATATATATATATATATATATATATATATATATATATATATATATATATATATATATATATATATATATATATATATATATATATATATATATATATATATATATATATATATATATATATATATATATATATATATATATATATATATATATATATATATATATATATATATATATATATATATATATATATATATATATATATATATATATATATATTATATATATATATATATATATATATATATATATATATATATATATATATATATATATATATATATATATATATATATAATATATATATATATATATATATAGGGATGGGTGAATGTGAGTATGAACTTTTGAAGTACTGTTCATATGGTAGCGCTTTGAGTTGGCAGGGCACTTTATTTTCCCTCTTCGAACCCCGCAGCACTTTTGGAGGTTGTTCACCAGAACCGCACCGCACATCACGCACTGAAATTAATTACCGTATTGCATCTCACCGGTGCGGAGGTCAACGGCTATGGAAATTATAGACAGTAAAATATTTAACCTTACTTGATTTATTCTTACTTTTATTATTATTATTATTATTATTATTATTATTATTATTATTATTATTATTTATTTATTTATTTTAAAGTTTGTGACTTACTGGCCTTGCTTTATACGAGAAAAGGAACTTACTGGATTCGCATGAAGGGTCGAACCAGAGCCTGTATCCACGTATGTCAAATACCTTTAAGCCACGGTGGTTATTATCCTCTTTATAGAACGTTTTTCATTTATTAATATATATATATATATATATATATATATATATATATATATATATATATATATATATATATATATATATATATATATATATATATATATATATATATATATATATATATATACTTACAAAATTGTTACGAATATTTTGTCTCCTTGTTACTTTCTAGACTCTGTTCCACAATTGTTACGTTTGATTTGTGATTGTTACTTTCTAGATACTCTTCCACAATTGTTATGAATAATTTCTGATTTTGTTACTTTTTATATATGATGTAACTGTTACTAATTATTTGTGACTTTGTTACCCCTAAAATTAAACTGCGTCTTTAATTTTATAACAAATTTGAGAATTTTACTTATGCATTTCACATGTTGGACGTCATAAGTAAATTATATTATTTAATAAATCACATATTAATTTTTAATAGATCTTACCCTATATTTATTACAGTGTTTTTATTTAGCATTTTTAAAATAATATATATATATATATATATATATATATATATATATATATATATATATATATATATATATATATATATATATATATATATATATATATATATATATATATATATATATATATATATATATATATATATGAGCATTCTTATTTACTTTTTTTTAATCTTCGTGTAGACAGGATCTCTCCCCTCTGAACCAAATCTTAAAAACGGACATTGGATTCAATACATTTTTTTTTTTTTTTTTTTTTTTTGTATCTTCGGTTTTTCCTTTAATGTTTTTAATCTTTTTGTATTTTTCCTATTTTTTTCCTTTTTTTGAACCTATACATTTTATATATATATATATATATATATATATATATATATATATATATATATATATATATATATATATATATATATATATATATATATATATATATATATATATATATATATATATATATATATATATATATATATATATATATATATATATATATATATATATATATATATATATATATATATATATTATTATTTATATTTTTTTTTTTTTTTTTTTTTTTTTTTTTTTTTTTCATTTCTATTTTTAAATTATTTTTCACTTTTTTTATTTTTTTTCATTTTTTTCTGTCCATTCTTCAATCTCGTTCCCCTCTCCTGTCCAACCCCTCAGCCCCCCTCAGCCCCCCTGCCCCCCCTTCTTTCTCTCCTTCAATGGAACAGTCACTTTCCACATGGTCTTTTCTGGGCGTCCCTCGAGGCTAACTCAAAGTATTGGTCATTTCTCTCAAGAAAGAATATATATATATATATATATATATATATATATATATATATATATATATATATATATATATATATATATATATATATATATATATATATATATATATATATATATATATATATATATATATATATATATATATATAAAAGAAAAGTATTCACCAACTTTTTATTTTATTCACTAAAACATCTTACTATTAGTTTTGATAATAATGATAATAATAATGCCCAAATTTGGTTTTCAATTTTTAGATTTTCTATTTCAGGATCTAAGATCTATATTTCAGTATGTAAACAGTGTAGTATTAATATTAGAAGTGTTTATCTGTCAGTCTAGATTGAAATTTGTTTACGGATACGGTACTCCAAACTTTGTGTACTCTACGATTACGGTATTCCAAACTTTGTGTACTCAACGATTACGGTACTCCAAACTTTGGGTACTTAACGATTATGGTACTCCAAACTTTGGGTACTCAGTGATTGTGGTACTCCAAATTTTGGGTATTCATGATTACGGTTCTCCAAACTTTGGGTACACAACGATTAAAAGCAGAATCCAACATTCATTCGTACGTAAAGTCAGATTGATTAAAATTTTGAAAATTAACTTGTGAAACTAAGTTCCGACATGAATTCAGTATTTGATACTCATTAGAATAATCCTCATGCAGAAAGAAAATGACGTTTCTCAAATCCAAAATTTTTTATTAAAAAATAAAAAAAAATAAAATAAAATAAATTTTTGTATTACTATCTAGGATTACAAAAATATTGGTTAAGAATTTTACATTTTTTTCCGGTCATTTTAAAATGTTGAAAGCGCTTCTTAAATGAATAAAAAATGTAACAAAAGTAACAAAAATTGTAACTTGGTGTTTATATATATATATATATATATATATATATATATATATATATATATATATATATATATATATATATATATATATATATATATATATATATATATATATATATATATATATATATATATATATATATATATATATATATATATATATATATAATATATATATATATATATATATATATATATATATATATATATATATATATATATATATATATATATATATACTTATATATGTATACATGTATTTTTCATTATGTTTAACTCTGTTTATGTTATTTTAATAATGCTTGTATTTTATTAAAATATATTATATATTAATATTTAGAGCAAGTTCTAGTGAATTCAGATGCCTTTCTATGTAAATAAAAAAATATATAAAAAAACGCGGTTTTGGAGGGTTCAAGAACGGATTAATTGATTTAACATGTATTTCAATTGGGAAATCTGTTTTATGATTCGAACAATTTGTAATTCGAATCGAGTTCCGGAACGGATTAAGTTCGAGTTACGAGGGTCCACTGTATATATATATATATATATATATATATATATATATATATATATATATATATATATATATATATATATATATATATATATATATATATAT
>SEYY01019605.1:72500-75000 GCA_009176605.1 Armadillidium nasatum
TATATATATATATATATATATATGACTAAGTTCTCAGGAAAAAATATTTAAAAGCATGATACAAAATACCATTCCTTATTATACTATAATATATAAATTAGGTTGCTAAAGATTTATTTAAAGCAGGTTTTTCCAACCGGGGAACCATATCAACCCCTCCCCCTGGGGCCACAGAATTAAAATGATAATCATAATAATAATAATAATAAATATAATAATAATAATAATAATAATAATAATAATAATAATAATAATAATAATTATAATAGCAATTATGAAAGAATAATAATAATTAGGGATGTAGTGAAGTATCGGTATCGGTAAAAATTTTGGTATATGAATGGATAAAGTATCGGTATCGGTAAGTATCGGTATATTTTCAGGTATCGGGTATCGGTACCTGTAAATTTTTAGGTATCGGTATCGGTATCGGAAAAATTTTGGTATCGCTCCATCCCTAATAATAATAATAATGATAATTATAATAATAACAATAGTAATAATAATAATAATAATAATAATAATAATAATAATAATAATAATAATAATAATAATAATAATAATAATAATAATAATAGGCGTCAAGTGCATCTGATTAATTTTAACCCCTTTGTGCCTCGAATGCAGGAAGAACCAAAGGAAATCGGAACCAATATTTTAAAAAAGTTTTTCTGTGAAAACCCAAACTCCCAAACTCGCCTTCAGAAAGAGCTGTAACCTCAGGCTAAGTTACATACACGAAAGAGAAGAAGGTGCCAATTAATAGGGCTGCCTATTGATGGTGATACCTATCGGTGCCTCTTCCCCCCACCCCCTTTCTCTCTTGCTCTCTCTCTCTCCCTTTTTCCCTTTATTGCATCGTGGCGATGTAAAATCTCGGTGGTTGCACAGGATCATCAGTCAAGTACTTCAATGCAAGTGCCTCAGGCTTTTCTTCAGAGTTTCTACCTATCTCTCTCTCTCCTTTCACCCCTCCCCCACCTCTCCCCTACATTCTTCTTTTCATTTACACGTTTGAGAACACGCACACACCTACTTAGTCTTAGTTTTCAAGGTACACACGGAGCTGTTACGTACATATGAAATTTCATCTTGGCAAATCCTTGGAGGCATTGTAGAGAAGTATGTATGAGAAGTTTTATATTGGAGTCTTGTGTTCAAAGTTAAATATGAAAAGGAAGGTGGAGAAGGAAGATTGGGAGGGAAGGTGCAAGGGATACGCCAAAGGGGGAATAATAATAATAATAATAATAATAATAATAATAATAATAATAATAATAATAAATATAATAAAAATAATAATATTAAAATGATAATAATAAAAATAATAATATAAAATAAATAATAATAATAATAATAATAATAATAATAATAATAATAATATAATATATATATAATAATAATAATAAAATTAAAAATGATAATAAAAATATATAATTATAATAGTTATAACATAATAATAATAATAATTAGTAATAATGAAAAATATAATTATGATAATAATAATAGTAATAATAATAATATTTCGTGAATACAAATTATTGATAATAATTTATTGTTATTATTATTATTTTAATAATATGTGAATAAATAATAACAATGAAAATAATAAGAAAATCAAAAAATTAAAAAAAAGAAAAAAAAAATGTTTTACAATAGAGTACAAAATAAGAATACAAATATATTAAAATTTTTTGTTTTCTTTTTTAACCGAAGAGGGCTTCAGAGGTGACGAGTTCGTCCAATGAGTCCAAATTTTCTTTCACACATTCTATATTCACATGCAAAGGTAAATATTTTATTATACATGTAATATGCATCAAAACTTATCAAAACTATTTAGTTTATATAAAGATACATAAGAAAAAACAATAATAATAGTAAATAGAATAGTATTAATAGTACTTTAGATAATAATTATAATAATACTAATAATCATAATGAAAATAACAGTGACAGCAACTACAATAATAAAAATAATAATAATAATAATAGTAATAATAATAGTAATAATAATATAATATTACTAATAAACAAAAACAATGAAAACAAATAATAATAAATTACAATAAACAAAAATAAGAAAATTACAATAATAATAGCAACAATCACAACCATCATCTTCATTATCACTATTAATGGTACCTTACACCTAAGGAAAACAGGTTCTCAAGTGTTCTTTAGTATTTCAATAATAAGTTTTTTTTTTTATGGCTTTTCTAAAAGACCATAGAGTAGGTGATTGCTGAGAGTTTATTGGGAGACTGTTCCACTCATCAATGCCCTTTGTATGAAGATGACCCACCGAGATTTAGTTAGAAAGTATTTTATTTTTGCTTTCTCTAGTGTCAAGGATTTGGTACTACGGAGATTGGTACTTCTCACAGTTTGGTTCTGTATTATTTGGTTAGTTAGAAGTTCATTTGCACTTCCATTTATTATAATAAAAATAATAATAATAATAATAATAATAATAATAAGGCTACTATAATAACTAACA
>SEYY01019607.1:0-10000 GCA_009176605.1 Armadillidium nasatum
TCTATCATTCTTCTCAATCTTTTCTCTAGAATTCTTTCGTACACTTTGGCTATATGGTCCAACAGTGCTATTCCTCTATAATTTCCACACTCCCCCGTGTCTCCCTTGCCTTTGTAGATGGGTAAAACAATTATTTTACCCCATCTACCGGGAACTACACCATCCCTCCAACACCTGTTAAAAAGGTCCACTACTCTCTTCTTCAACTCCACTCCTCCCTCTTTTATCAGTTCTATAACTATTCCATCCTCACCCGGCGCTTTTCCATTTTTCATCTTTGACAATGCTTCCTCATATTCCTCCTCCGTTATAGGATCCTCCTCTCCCTCTCTCTCCCTCATATTGCTCCTCCTCACCTAAATCTACCTCTACATTTAACAACTCCTCAAAATATTCCGTCCATCTCTCGTTTACCTCTTCTTGGGCCGTAAGTACTTCACCTTCTTTATCTTTGATACTATAAAGTTTCTTCTTCGATTTTTTATACGTTTTTGCCAGCTTAAATATCTTCTTCTTTCCTCCCTCCACATCTTCCTCCAGTTCTTCTGCCAGTCTTATATTCATCAGTCTTTTTACTTCCCTTTTTACTATCTCTGCTCTATTTCTTGCAGTCACATAATCTGCTCTAGTCTGTGCTGTTCTTCTTCTCAACCATCTTCTCATTTTCTTATTCTTTTCGCACACCGCCATCTTTACTTCCTCATTCCACCATATAGTATGCTTTTTCCTTGTTCCTCCATACCATTTTACTCCCAGGGTCTCTTCTGCTGTTTTACCTATAATTTCCTGCAAATTTACATTTGTATCCTCTATTCTTGCCAATCTTTCCTTTAACTTCTCCACATATTCCTCCCTCTTTTCTTGCTCTTTTAAGGCTTCCACCTTAATTACTTTTCGCTTTTCTGTTATTTGCCATCTTGTTTCTTGTGTTTTTATTTTTGCCACTACCAATCTATGATCAGAGTCAAAACTGACTCCCGGAATTACCTTTACATTTTCCACTATCCTATAGTCGGATACAATAAAATAGTCTATTATAGACTTTTGATCAAATCTTCCGGATATTTGATTCCACCTATATCTAGTAAACTTATGTGATTCTCTGTGTTTAAAGAAACCATTCATAATTTTTAAATTCTTTCTCATGCAAAAATCGATGAGTCGCTCCCCTTCTGGATTTCTTTCATCTTCACCATGTGGGCCCAACATTCGTTCCACTACATTTTCTCTCTTTCCAACCCTGGCATTAAAATCACCCATTAATAGATGTATCATATTTTCTTCGTCACCACTTTCCACCTCCTCCTCCACCAAGTCCATGAAAGCCTCCTTTTCCTCCTCTGTGTGCCCCTGTTGTGGGGCATATATCTGATATAGACGGTATTTTTTCCTCTTGATCTTAAGAGTGCTTATAATCATTCTCTCATTTATTCCTCTTACTTCTTGGATAAAAGGTGTAATCTTTGGGCCAAAAATAAACCCCACACCATGCTTCTTTATTCCAACATCAATTCCTCTATACGCTAACACGTAAACTCCTCCTATGTTTCTACCACACTCCGTCCCTTCCACTCTCATCTCCGACATGCCCACAACATCTATCCTTCTTTCTTTCATCATCTCCACTATCTCCTCTTCCTTTCCTCTATATGTACCCACATTTATAGTGGCAGTTTTAATTTTATCAAAAGTGTAGTCCTTATTCGTATTCCTTTTTCGTTTCCAAAGTCTTAAACCATGAGATCTGCGTGTTTCCGAGGCTGCTTCTAGGGTATTGAAAGCAAGTTTATTCAAGCAGTGGCTTGCTAAGCCTATCCTGCCCTAGCCATATCTCCGTTTGCCGAAAACAGGACTTATGGTCCTGCTTCGTTGCCCAGGGTGCACGTCGTGGACGTGGAGTTGGACTTATACACCCTATATATATATATATATATATATATATATATATATATATATATATATATATATATATATATATATATATATATATATATATATATATATATATATATATATATATATATATATATATATATATATATATATATATATTATATATATATATAATTATATATATATATATATATATATATATATATATATATATATATATATATATATATATATATATATATATATATATATATATATATATATATATATATATATATATATATATATATATATATATATATATATATATATATATATATATATAAGTAGAGAGAGAGAGAGAGAGAGAGAGAGAGAGAGAGAGAGAGTATTCCCAACTAAACATGCCCAAAAAGTGTTTAGTAAAACAACTTTTTTCACTTGCGCTAAAAATCTTCCAAGAGATTTTCTAATTTCAAGAGTTCTTCCTCCTCTCTTGGTAAAAACTTTCGTCATATATTTTTCGCTTATTTTTGGGGGACACGTCATTCTCCAGACTTTTTTTTTATTATTTGAGATATTGAGCTGAAATTTACAATGTATATGCATTTTTCCCCGCTGAAAACAGTCGATTTCTGACGTTTTTCTGAGTTTCTAACGGTTTAAAGTTATAGGGGGTCAAAATTCAAAAAGAGATTAAATAGAAGTGGTAAAATAATGGTCAGAATGATCCAAAAACTCCCCTGTACATTCTTAGCCCCAATTTCTACAAATTAGAAACAAAACATTTGGGAAAAGTACTGATAGTTATTGATTATAGAAGTTCAAATTTTTTTTGAAAAAAAAATTGAAAAAAACATACCTTTCCGGAGAAAAAAATTTATTAAAAAAAATTGATGTTTCTAATTTTTTTTAAAATTGGAAATTGTTCAGAGGAGGGATGGATCTAAAACTTTTATTTAGGACACTTTTAAAAAATAATTGTTTGATTTGAGATACAGCCTCTCAAAATTTGGAAAATTTGAAATTTCGTCGAAAATTCGGCCATTTTCGATAAGCTGTATCTCGAATCAGACAAATAGATTTTAAAAGTGTTTTAAATAAAAGTTTTAGATCTATCCCTCCATTAAACAATATCTAATTTTCAAAGACGTCCAATCCATATTTTTTTTGTTTTAAATTTTTTTGTCCGAATGTGTGAATTTTTCAAAATTTGAAAAAAAAAATTTCGACACCTAGTCAAGTAAGGGCATATAACCTGTTTTCTGTTATGCACACATCCAAACTCAGTAAGAAGTTTTTGTAGCCAATAGATTTTTGAATATACACACCAAGTTTGAGATCAAAAAATTTTTTTATGGGGCTTCACCGTAGATTTAAACATACCTTAAATTTCAAAAATTACCCCTAAATTTTAAATCTCTCGTAAAAACGTTAGGAATAGTGTTTTTTCGTCGGGAAAAAAGCTATCTATACTGAAATTTTCAGGAGAATCGGATGAAAATAAAAATTATTTCAACAATGGATCCTTCCCTTAAAAAGCTGAAATTAATTGTGATAGTGTTTTTTTATTTTTTATTTTTTATTTTTTATTTTTTTAAGACCTTGGTGACATTCATAACTTACGTTTCATTATTCCTTTTGCTTTAGCTATAAAAATTATTATTTTATCGAATTCTCTATTTCTCTTTTCGTTGTTCATTTGGGATAGTGACGTTATAATCCTTTAATTCAACCGCGTCTCATAATTATTTGGAAATTTTTTTAATATATCATTTGTTTATTCGTTGTCTACCATCACGTCGTTTCTTCATTTATGCGAATTCAAAATAAGGTATGATTGATATTTATTCATTGTATTTCTTTTGCATACAAACGAAGAGCTCAAAACAAACAAATGAACCACTATATATATATATATATATATATATATATATATATATATATATATATATATATATATATATATATATATATATATATATATATATATATATATATATATATATATAAATATATATATTCACTTTTGTTGGACACCTTCTGTAATATCGATTTGATAAGTTTCGAGCAGGACAAATGTCTCTATATTTTTGGCATCAATGCTTCTTTCATGCCAATATGCATCATAAAATTGGGATGTTTAAGGAAAGTGTGTCATGAATGCCTGTCCCTTCGTGAGATGTGTCATTATAGGTGATTCCATAAATTTTCCAGAGGATTCAAATCATAGGATTTTAAGTGCTGTGGAAAAGTTTGATTGCTAAAGTATGTTTATGTCATGAAAATACATTTTCAGACCTGTGAACGCAACAGTTGTCATCTTGGAATGCAAGATGAGGGATGCTATGCTTTTCCGTCAGATGAATTGCGAAATTCAAAAGCTCATTCTTGCACAAATCTCGACGAGAGATCACGTAATGGTATGGCGAAAAGACACCCAAAGAATTACCGAGAAGATTTCGCGTGGTCGACGATGCACGAGACACAGAGCACCATTTAAAATAGGTTCGGGTAACAACACAATTTATCAGCATAACAATAACATATCTCCTAGACCAGGAGTTCCCAAATTTTTTTGCTTTCGGACCCCCTAACTTTACGTACGTTAACTCCCACATGTAATACCCTTAAATCAAATATTCCTAAATTAAGTAAACATTTTCTTCCTTGAGGATCACGTCAATTCTTTTGTGGCTCCCTGTGGGTCCATGTGAACCCAAGTTGAGAATGGTCTAGGACCTATACCACTACATTTTGTAAAACAAGAGTTAGACAAAAATAAACAGATGCATTTACCTAGTTATTTGAGATTCCTACCAAATAATAATAATAATAATAATAATAATAATAATAATAATAATAATAATAATAATAATAATAATAATAATAATAATAATAATAATAATAATAATAATAATAATAATAATAATAATTACAACAATAATAATAATAATAAATGGAAAGTTATACAGAATTCCTATTCTTGTGAAGAGGCATTATTCTTCCCTCACTCAAGTGCAAAAGAACAGCTAGGCTCCTTCCCTGCAAGCTAAAATGTAAAATACTTGAAAAAATAAATTTTGAACCAAATGATTGCAAAATAATTAGAGGTATTATTATTAGATATAACTTATTCACTGAGGAAGCTAAAGAAGTTGATCTATATTCAGGAATGACATTAAATAATTTTTTAAGCGATTTTTATTCACCCAATATGACATTTCCTCTACCACACCAAAAGAAATGGCATAGATGCAGAAGCTAAAAAATCCGTATATATATATATATATATATATATATATATATATATATATATATATATATATATATATATATATATATATATATATATATATATATATATATATATATATATGAAATTTTGTGATTTCTTGTTGAAAAATAAGATAAAAAAAAGAAAAAAAAAAGAAATTAATAAATAAATTAAAAAATTCCCATGGTAATTGATACCTTCTGTTCTAACTAAGAAATTATTTTTGCTCCTTCCAGAATTATCTATAACACTTCTTTAATTTATTTACAATTGTTCAACCACTCATAAACTTCAATAAGAACACCGAAGTTCAATTCAATATTTATAAATTTGCATATCTTTTTTTTTTAATTAAAATACTTTTTCAGTCTATTCAAAAACTGCATAAAGTATTTACAAATTTTAATTGCCAGTTTCATAATATTAAAAATTCCCCAACTAGCAAAAGATTATAAACGCTAAACTAAACTAAAGAAATAAAATCCATTATTTTTAGTAATTCTGGAGATGAGTTCATTTTATTATGATTATATTAATCGCATTTGAAATTTCTCATCCAACTTTCCAAGCAATTTTTTCTATTTATTGCCGACTGGTTTCGACCGTCAACTTCAGACATTATAAGAGCTTGTATTCTTGAAGATGAATGATTTATTTTAAGATGTTAAGCCAATAGTTAATTAAGATTACAAATTTTGAAAAATTATTAATGAAGGAGATATTCAGTTTTGAGTTTCACATGAAGAATTCAGAATTTAAAATGATATATGTCTCTTTTGCCAAGTAATCAATCGCTCAACCAGTACATATATATAAATATATATATATATATATATATATATATATATATATATATATATATATATATATATATATATATATATATATATATATATATATATATATATATATCCTCCGGTGGGCAAAGGCCAGAGGCCTACCAAATTCCACCGGAGTTGGGAAAGATCTATATCATGGTCGATGGAGGCCGACGTGTCTAGATACACGGCGTTTGAAAGTATGTAAGTCAAAGGAAGTTGGGAAAACAGATGAAGGGAGTGTGTTCCAGACTTTACCAGTAGAGTATATGTAAGATTGAGCATAGCGGTTAATTCTGGGGTCGGAGAGTTGGACAGAGAAAGGATGAGACTGTGTAGAAAGACGTGTCGCACTAGCTCTTCTCAGTGGAGGAGGTATGTGACGAGAGAGTTCAGAAGAGCAGTGTCTGTTGTAATAGCGATAGTAAAGAGAGAGTGACGCAACAATTCGACGGGCAGAAAGAGATTGAAGAGAGTTAGTAAGAGCAGGAGAGTTGATGAGACGAAATGCCCTAGACTCCACCTTCTCTAGGAGAGCTGTGTGTGTGGAACCACCCAAGATGTGCGAAGCATACTCCATACAGGGGCGAACAACACCCCTATACAGAGCAAGCAGCTGGAGTGGCGTGAAGTAATTCTGAAGGCGCCTCAGAACACCCAACCTCTTAGAAGCTTGTTTAGAAAGAGAACTAATGTGACCTTTCCAAGAAAGATCACGAGTAAAAGAAACACCAAGAATATTAAGAACAGATGAAGGCTTGAGTTGTGTGTTTTCTAAGAAGATATCATAGTTGTGTGGAAGATTGTGTCGAGTGGAGAGATGAGAATTTAGTTTTTTAGCCATTGAGAACACCATGTTTTCTCTGCCCCAATTTGAAATAAGTGAAAGATCAGAAGTTAGTTGCTCCAAGGCTACCCTTCTCGAGTCTATCAACTGCTGTTGGGTGGGACGTTTTTCAAACTGGAATGAATAATGAAGGGTGGAGTCATCAGCATAGGAGTGGATAGGAGATGAGGTAATTGAGAGAAGGTCATTAATGAAAAGTAGAAAAAGAGTTGGGGATAGAACAGAGCCCTGGGGAACACCATTATTAATAGATTTAAAGGAAGAACAGGTGGCCGTCTACAACAGCTGCTATAGAACGACCGGAAAGGAAATTAGTGAGAAGATCACAGAGAGAAGGATAGATACCGAAAGAGGGAAGTTTAGAAATCAAAGCTTTGTGCAAGACTCTATCGAAGGCTTTCGATATGTCCAGCGCCACAGCAAAAGATTCACCGAAATGTCGAAGAGTGGAGGACCAAGAGTCAGAGAGAAGGGAAAGAAGATCACCCGTAGAGAGTTTCTTACGTAAGCCATACTGGTGATCAGAGACAAGATTACAAGAATTGAGATGTTTCCAAATCTTCCTGTTAAGGATAGATTCGAAAACTTTAGAGAGAACGGAGGTCAAAGAAATAGGACGGTAGTTAGAGGGTTGAGAGGGGTCCCCCTTCTTCGGCACAGGCTGAATGAGCTCACGTTTCCAGCAAGAAGGGAAGGTTGAAGTAGAGAGGCAAAGACGAAATAGTTTACCGAGGCACGGTGCAAGCTCGGAAGTACAAGTTTTGAGAACCACAGAAGGAATACCATCGGGATCGTACGCCTTCTTAGTATTAAGCTCAGAAAGAGCAGAAATGATATCTTTAAAAGAAATTCTAATTTTAGGCATAATTGAGTTAGAGGGGGTTGAAGGAGGAGGAATAGCTCCGGAATTCTCTAAGGTTGAATTAGAGGCAAAAGTTTGAGCAAAGAGTTCAGCTTTAGAAAAAGGTAAAACAGCAGTTGTGCCGTCGGAAGATATTAAAAGAGGGGAAGAGGAAGAAGCAAAGTTAGAGTTGACATTTTCTGCAAAATTCCAGAAAGAACGTGAAGAAGAGGAACCAGAAAGATTTTCTAAGGAGAAATGAGTTTTTAGTGTTACGAAGGATAGATTTTGCACGATTCCGGGATGAAATATAAGTAGCGTGAGTTTCTGGAGTTTGAAGACGACGGTAATCCCTGTTGCGGATTGCGCGAGAACAAGCAGAGTTAAACCAAGGTTTGTTAGGTTTAGTAGAAAGGAAAGAATATGGAATGAACGCCTCCATGCCAGAGAGAATCACCTCGGTAATGCATTCTGCACACTCAGAGAGACCCCTCCCACGGAAGCAATAATCATTCCAAAATCATATATATATATATATATATATATATATATATATATATATATATATATATATATATATATATATATATATATATATATATATATATATATATATATATTTTACTTCCGCTCCCAGGAAGGCTAAAAGCCTGTCAGCTGCACCAGCCGGCGTCTCCACGCAGCCCTGTCCGAGATGACACCCTCCGCCTTCACCTACTCCATTGTTGGTGGTTGGTGTCTCCGCAACGAATCCTCCACCGAGTCCCTTCATCTCTTCCTCGGTCGGCCTCTCGGTCTTCTACCATCCGGTCTCCAATTCCATCTCTTTTTTGCCACTCTAACCTCTTAAATTCTCTCCAGGTGTCCCCACCATTATTGATCAGCGGTCTTACTCCCACCTCTTCTCTTATAACCGTGTTTCTAATTCTATCCCTTCTCGTCTTGCCCACCATACTTCTTAAAACTTTCATCTCCGCCGCCTGTAACCTGCTCTCCTCTCTCCCCGTAGTGCTCCATTTCTCTGCTCCATATAACAATATATGAGTCAACACTCTCTCGAAGATAATCCTTTTTGTCTCCATGTCCAGATATATATATATATATATATATATATATATATATATATATATATATATATATATATATATATATATATATATATATATATATATATATATATATATATATATATAGAGAGAGAGAGAGAGAGAGAGAGAGAGAGAGAGAGAGAGAGAGAGAGAGAGAGAGAGATATATATAAGATAAAGCACAAAGGAACATTCAACTGCTCATGAATGAATTTAATTTATAGTAAAAAGAATTGGCAGTTTTGATTGCAGTGTGAAGATATTAAGATCAATTCGTCTAATATGAAAAGGAGAAAAGTGTTTAATAATTATTTCACACACTACATTTTGATAGTATCGTAGTTAAGGAAGCTAGGTACTTAAGCGAGTGACCTTTATTAATCTGGGTCATTTCATATGATCGAAATCTGAAAGAAAGAAACCCAACAAGAGGATTTGATATAATAAACTAACAGGAGAAGTTCAATACCTCCTGAGAAGAGTATTAGGAGAAGTTGAATTCCTCCTAGAATAACTATACAAATTAGTTGGAGAAGTTGAATACCTCCAGAGAAGAATAACAGGAGAAGTAGAATTCCTCCTGAAAGAATAAATTGATTGGAGAAATTGAATACATCCAGAGAAAGATAATTGGAGAAGTAGAATTCCTCCTAGAAGAATAAAAAGATTGGAGAAGTTGAATACCTCCTGAATAATTAAAGAAGAATAGGAGAAGTAGAATTCCTCCTGAGAGAATTAAAAGATTGGAGAAGTTGAATACTTCCAAAGAGGAATAAATAGGAGAAGCAGTATTCCTCCAGAAAATATTTTGTTCATATATATAAGGAAATCAATAAGAATATTATATTATTTTAACGAATATTTTCAATCACCCCTAGACATTTTAAGTGATTATTAAGAATTCCGGGCTGTCAAAACAGACGTCAGTCTACTCCGGACTACGTCTTGTGACAATATATATATATATATATATATATATATATATATATATATATATATATATATATATATATATATATATATATATATATATATATATATATATATATATATCCAACTTCCTATGACTTACACACCTTCAAACGTCGTGTATCAGGTCACGTCGACTTTTAATTTGAACAGGTTTCCGTCTTTTCACTTAACACTGGTGGAGATTTTGGTAGACCACTGGCCTTTGCCCACCATTGGTGAAAAAAAAAAAAAAAAAAAATATATATATATATATATATATATATATATATATATATATATATATATA
>SEYY01019607.1:17500-37904 GCA_009176605.1 Armadillidium nasatum
ATATATATATATATATATATATATATATATATATATATATATATATATATATATATATATAGTATATATAGTAATTGCACTTTCCGCTTAAAAAAGTGCATGTCAACCTTTAAGGCAATTGGCGAATATATATTGATCAGGCCAATCTCACGCTCATTCGTGAGATACTTTTGTTCAATGCTGCAAGTCCAGGGTCCTTCCTAACAACTTTTTAGGGGTCGAAAACCCTTCCATCGGAGGAATGATGGAGTACGGAGAGCACTCCATTTTTTTATCCTCTTTCCTGAAACATTTTAAGGGATCAATTCCACCCGGATGGATATGTACCTTTTGCCTCCTTCCTTTTTTAACCCCCCATCTTTTAGGCACTGGTAGCGTAGCCTTGTACCTCATTTTTTCTCATGCTCTTTTCTGGACACATTTTAAGGATTCAATAATCCTCTCTCGGAAGGAAATGTTCTATCATTAATACATTTTTCCTTCTCACCTCCCCTTAGATGCTAATGGCGTAGACCAACATCCCATTTTCACAGATCTCAAATGACCTCATTTGAACCTTTAGTTTTATTCACGCTTCTTCCCTGAGACTATTTTGGTGGCGTATCCTCGAAGTTGTAAATTTTGTGATATACAACCCCTCCCCAAAAATTTCAGCTTTTATCACTCTCTTACTTGAAGGGTTTTGGAAGGCGAAGCATCCTCTTTCAGCGGAGGATTTCTTGAGGTCGGATACCTCTCCTGCTCTTTAATTACTGGAGGGTTTCATTGACGTGCACGGAAACCCGGGACGCTGTAGCCCGTTCCGTTTTAGAGTGTCGGGAGACAAAAAGCCTTCTTTTGAATGCAGGTGGCTTGGAACATTTTCATATGAATGTTTGTAAGCTTTAATTAATTAAAGGGGAGGGTTTGGTTTAGGAGAAAAAATTTTTTTTATCCGATTCTCCAGAAAATTCAGTATATATAGCTTTTTTCCCGACGAAAATAGTCGATTCCTAACGTTTTTACGAGGGATTTAATGTTTAGCAGTTATATGGGAATGTTTTTCAAAATTTAAATCTACGGTGAAGCCACAAAAAATATTTTTGGTCTGAAATTTGGAACATATGTTCCTTATTCTATTGGCTACAAAAACCTTTTTCCTCCCAGAGTTACAAAAAAAATGTATTAGTCCAAGACTGACTCACTTCAAAAGAAATTATTTTTTGAAAAAAAAAAAAATTCAAATTTTTGAGGAAAAATATTTAAAAAACAAAAAGTATAATTACTACGTAAATAAATTTTTGCACACTTATAGAGGAGTGTTGGGGCTACAAATTCTTCTATATACTTTGTTCGATCTAATTTGTTTTTTCCGAGATATGATCTCTCAAAAAAGGTCCATTTTTAGAAAATTTTAAAAAATTTTAAAAGTTTGAGAGGCTATACCTTCCTTCAAACAATTAGCATTTAATAATGCTCTAAATAAATGTTGTAGACCTATCTCTCCTCTAAACAAGGTCCAAATTTAATCAAAATTCCTGGAGAGAATTTTTTTTAAATAATTTTTTTCTCCGAAAGGGTAACAAATTTTTCAAAAAAAAATTTGACTGATTATACCTCTTTTTTGATCGTGATATCAAAAATCGCTTCCAGCGAATTAAAGAGATTGGGGCTAAGATGGCTTAGGCCAATTTTCATCTCATGTGGAAAAATATTTTTTTCCCGCTATTTCATTTTTTTGTTGAGTTATGACCACTAATAACTTTGAAACCTTTAGAGACTCATAAAAACACTAAAAATGAAGCTTTTTTCACCGGGAAAAAAGCTATATACACAGAAAATTTCACCCAAACCGCTCAAATAATAATAAAATTTTTTTTAAACCGAACCCTCCCCTTCAGGACCAATCAGATTACCGCTCAGTGTGACGTCATCAATTCTCAATCTTCGACAGTTTGTTCTTCTCCATCCTTATTTAATCCCGTGGTTTTTATCGTCACCATTTTGAATTTTGAAATCGTGATTTTCAATATCTGCTATCTTGATCACATGGATTTTTCACTCGTCACCTAATAACCAAATCTTCAATTACTTTTTCGATATTTACATACGATATAATCCAGCATGCAATGACCAACCAAATGTAAGTAATCATGAAAAAAACGAAATTTCATATTTGGTCGAAGAAGGATTTAAACACTGATCCTCAGAATTCAAAATTCATGACGTTGACCACTAGACTATGAGATGTCTCCGATGAAATGCTCGAAGATGTTAAACTAAAAACACACATAGGCAACCTACAGTTTTGTTCGGTTACCTATTTTTAGGGTATTTCTAAAAATTTTTGCATACTTTAAATCACTGAAGTGCTTTAGGTTGGTTTGTTTGCTTTGAGTTAGGTGTTGAGTGAGGCTAATTGAAGCCTTCATTATGGTTCATGTATAAAGAAAGGAAAGAAATTATCAAATGAGAATGATTTTCCATGTAAGAACGTAAAATCTTAATGTGTTATTAGGGAATGTTAAATAAAATTTCGTTTCTGCTGTTGAAAGACATTATATAATCTAGGTTGTGTGTTAGTGATATGAAATTTGTATATTGAATGAAATAATTTATGTTTAATGACTGCATTGATGATTGTTCAATCTTATGTTATGCATAAATTAACTATTACTTTCCATATATTTTTCCTTATTTATTTGCTTGTCTGTGATTATGCATGTATTCATAGGGTCATGATAAGTTCTACTCTTAAAAATTATTTTTTCCTTCATCATCTTCTCAAACAACCACTTGACTCCATCATTCTCTACACCAGTCAGGTGACTCACATATGTAAATAACTCTCTCTGTGGGTAAAAGCATTGAGGAAATGGTTAAGGTTATTAGTGAAGAAAATCATACTGAACTAACAAAGTAGTTTGGCCTCAAGCAAAATGTTTTTTCATATATATTTTCCAATATCTTAAAAATATTTTCATTGCATATGTTGCTGCATAAGAACAGGTATTTGAAGAAATATAATTAGCCTGTTAAGAAAAGTAATGTAGGAAGTTATGCAATTATGATAATTTATTTTAGGTATATAATCTCCTTGCTCCTCCTTTAAGCTCTATGAATAACCGAGTAACAACCATCTCTATGAATAACTATTCTAAACATCAAGAGTATCATGTGTGAACGTTAGAAAATAGTTAGAATATGCATGAATAATAATAATTTGTATATGCATTAGACATCAGATAAAAAAATATTAAATCTATTAATTCGTGATAGGGTTATGAATGATGAAGAAAACTACGAAGCATACCTCACGATAATCACATTACTGCTGTGTTAATGAAAAGTCGTGTGCAAAAAGTTAGTTCCTTATAAAATGTTTTTAAGATATAGCGTTTTGAGTTTCTTCATACGCTAAAAGTTAAAAGATACATGATGTTTTAAGTTATATGCTGAATAGTATAGGATATAAACATATTCAAAGGTATTCAAGTTATCTGTTAGAGGGATTACAACGTGACTTTCAATCATATTAAATTATTAAAGGTAGAGGATGTGAGAAGGCTTAAGGAATATGTTGCAGAACATGGGACGAAAATGTAAATAAAAGTTCGAAAAATTGGTTTGCATTTGGTCATGCCTTTGTGTTAAATAAACTGGATATAGAGAGAAACGTTATAAGTAAAAGAGTTTGAAGTAAGAAATGTATCAGTTAGAGAGAAGTTGGCACGTATTTGATCATGCCTTAGTGGTAAAGTTAGGTAAAATATAGAAATTTAAGTTATATATTGATGCGACGTAGGGTAAAAAATATAAGTTAAAGAGATTGCGGCATGTTTTTGATCATACTTTAATTTCATAACGTTTAGCAAATTATGATGAATTAAGATATACGTTGAAACATTTAGATTAAAAAATATATGTAACGACCTATAAATTGCATGATAGAGAGATGATAAATTATGTTTGGTTATGTCAAAGTATCAAAAGTTAGGTAGGATATGGAAAGTAAGATATACGTTGGAGGGATTAGTATTTGAAATGTATGTTAAGCTCTATAAAATGTGTCATAGTGATATGTCGGCTTGTCGTTGATCACGGATAAGTGATAAAAGTTTAATTGAAAATTGAGTTTTAAAGTATAAGTTGTTGGCTTAGGGTAAAATTGTATATGAAGATTCAATTATTTATATGTGTTATATGGGTGAGAGACTGTCTTTGATCATTTATTTATTTGCGACATATTTAAGTTGAAAAATGAAAATTAATTTAAATGTCTATGAGTTTATGTTTAATATTAATAACGTAAAGTTCTGTAATTTTTTTGTATGATAGATGATGGCATGAATTTGTTCATTCTTTAGTGATAAAGTTAAATCATCCTCCAATTACCTTCCCATTTCTTTGTTCCGCCATTCTCTTTAAAGTTTACGAAACTTTCCTTAACAGAAAGATTTGGAAACATCTCAATTCTTCTAATGTTATCTCTGATCGTCAGCATAGCTTCCGTAAGAAACGCTCTACTGGTAATCTTATTTCCTTTCTCTATGGCACTTGATCCTTCGCTCTCCGGCATTGCGATGAATCTTTTGTTGTCATGCTGGACATAACAAAAGACTACGAAAGAGTCTGCCACAAAGTTTGATTTCAAAACTTCCTTCTTTCGATATCTATTATTCTCTCCGTGATTTTCTTTAAAAATTCCTTTCCGCTCGTTCTATAGCAGTTGTAGACGGCCACCGTTCTTCCTATGCTCTCTACTATTAATAGTGGTGTTCCTTAGGGTTCTGTCCTGTCTTTAACACTTTTTCCACTTTAATTAATGACCTTCTCTCAATTACTTCAAGTCCTATACACTCCTATGCTGATGATCCATCCTTCATTACTTCTTTCAGTTTGAATCAGTTTGAAGACGTCCCATCCAATATCAGTTAATATACTCGAGGAGAATATCCTTGGAGCAACTACTTTCTGATCTTTCATGTATTTCAAATTGGAGCAGAGAAAATATGGTAGTTTTCAATGCTCTAAACTAATTTTCTCCATCACTCTACTCGACACAATCCTCCGCACTATTATGATATCTTCTTCGAAAAAGCAAAACTCAATCCTTCATCTGCTCTTAATATTCTCGGTGTGTCTTTTTCTCATAATCTCTTTATAGGATTGATGTTCACCCTGTATGGAGTATGTTTCACACGTCTGTGGTGGTTACACTCATACAGCTCTGTTTAAGAAGGTGGAGTCTAGGGCTTTTCGTCTCATCAGCTCTCCAATTTTCACTTTCTCTCTTCAATCTCTTTATTCCAGTCGAATGTTGCGTCACTTTCTCTATACTATCGCTATTACAACGGACACTGCTCTTCTGGTCTCTCGTAGCATACCTTCCTCATCGAGAAGAACTCGTGCGATAAGCCTCTCTTCACATTCTCATCCTTTTTCTGTCTAATTCTCAGAGCCCAGACTTAATCGCTATGAGCAATCTTACACAATGGTAATGTCTGGAACACACTCCCTTAACCTTTTTTACCAATTTACTTTGATTTCACCCTTTCAAACGCCGTGCATCTATGCATGTCAGTCTCCAGCGATCAGGATTGATTTTCTCAAATCCGGTGGGAATTGGTAGTCCTCCGGATTTTGCCCACCGGAGAATATATACATAAAAAAATAAATAAATAACAATGGAGATTCAAATTATATATTGCATAGTTTCATAATGAAGAATGAATACAGAGTTCTACGACTTGCATTTCAGATAGATACTAGCATGACTTTGTTTTGCATTAATTAATGACAAAATTTAGGTGAATTACAGGGATTTAAGTATTTGTTGTAACAAAGATAGTATAAAGAAAAGTACGCAACAGATCGAAAGGCAGAAATATACTGGAGAGAGAAAGTAAGAGGTAAAGAGTTGATAAGAGAGGGTCCATTTTCAAGACTTTCTTTTATTATTTGACCTATTGAGCTGAAATTTACAATGTATATGCATTTTTTAAATTAATTAACATTCGATTTTTGACGTTTTCTGAGTTTCTAACGGTTTAGCAGTTATAGGGGGTCAAAATTCAAAAAGAGATTAAATAGAAGTGGTAAAATAGTGGTCAGAATGATTCAAAAAATTCCCCTTTACATTCTTAGCCCCAATCTCTACAATATTAACAGAGAACATTTTGGAATATTACTGATAGTGATTGATTATAGAAGTTCAAATTTTTTTTTGAAAAAAAAAATTGAAAAAAAACATACCCTTCCGGAGAAAAAAAAATTTAAAAAAAAATTCCTGTGTTGAATGTTTTTGAAAATTGGATATTGTTTAGAGAAAGGATGGATCTAAAACTTTTATTTAAGACACTTTTAAAACCTAATTGTTTGATTCGAGATACAGCCTCTCAAACTTTTGGAAAATTTGAAATTTCGTCGAAAATTCGGCCATTTTCGATTAGCTGTATCTCGAATCAGACAAATAGGTTTTAACAGTGTTTTAATTAAAAGTTTTAGATCTATCCCTCCTCTAATAAAGTCCCCAAAAAACGACTTCCAATCTAGATTTTTTTTTTTACAATTTTTTTTTATCCGAAGGTGTGAATTTTTCAAAATTGGAAAAAAAAAAATTTCGACACCTTGTCAAGTAAGGGCATATAACCTGTTTTCTGTTATGCACACATCAAAACTCTAAAAAAGTTTTTGTAGCCAATAGATTTTGGAATATACACACCAAATTACAGCCCAAAAAAAATTTTTATGCCGTAGATTTAAACATTTGCCTAAAAATTCCGAAATATCTTCTAAACTTTAAATCCCTCGTAAAAACGTTAGGAATGGAGTATTTTCGTCGAGAAAAAAGCTATCTATGCTGAAAATTTCAGGAAAATCGGATGAAAAATTTTTTTTTCAAGAATTGACCCTTCCCATAAGACGAAAACCTATGTGCTACACTTTTTCGAGGAAAATAACATCAGTGGAACCACTCAGATGTGTTATACGTACTCTATACAGGTGGATACAACACACAAATTAAGAGATAGCAACTGGGGTGGAATGAAGAATTTTTGATGGCGTCTCAGAAAACCTAGTAGTCTCTTAGATGTTTGTTTTGGAATGGAAGTAATGTGATCCCTCAAAGTCAGAACACAAGAAGAAGAAACTACGAGAATATTATTTAAAAACTGTCGAAAGTTTGATTTGATTGTTATCAAAAATTTCATAATTTGTGGAAAACAATATTATATATATATATATATATATATATATATATATATATATATATATATATATATATATATATATATATATATATATATATATATATATATATATATATATATATATATATATATATATATATATATATATATATATATATATATATATATCTCATCACTACTGCTCACGGGCAGAACTCTATATATGGAGAAAGTGTTAAAGCAATAGAAAATAAAACACCAAAAGTCCCACCTAACCAAATTTCGTAGGTGAGCGCAAACCTGGGCTTTAAAGTAATGGAGATTAAATTCAGCAGGAAACAGAAGATGGGAGAAAATTTATAACAAAACAAAGGTGGCTGGAAAGAAGAGGCACCAGAACGGACAAGCCTGGAGTTGCCTATGTTCACGCAAAATTTATCTGCAAACAATCCACCCCTTGTCCTACGAGGACACCGTAAAGGTGGAGTTAAACGAGTGGACAGTTCCCTGAAGCATTTGTCGCTGTAGTAACTATAGAAAGAGACGATACATTAACGTCACGTCGCAAAGATTAAAGGTCAAGTGAAGTAGGAGCATCTTATAAGTCTTTTAGTCTTAGATTCAACCCCATGTAAAAGACGAGTGAAACTTGAGCCACCCCAGATATGAGAGCAGTACTTCATACAAGGGCAGATAAGGCCCATGAATAATTGGAGAAACTGTGAAGAAGAACTAAATTATCGCAGTCTAAGAATAATTGGAGAAATTGTGAGGTTTCCAAGAAATTTTTTTGTTTATATTCAGGCCAAGAATGTTTATATTGTCAACTGGAGAAACGGGAGAACCATCAAAAAGAAATAGGAAAGATAGGAGTTGTCTTTGAGAGGGAGATTTCTGGAAGTTGAGTTTTTAAAGAGTTGAATCTCGAAAGGCTGAGACGACCCCATTATTAAATTATACAAAGATCTGCAGGAATGGAATCTTAAAGACAAATACGAAAGGCAATTCTAGATGCAAAGGAGGGAGCAGATTTGAAAGGAGTAGAAGAATGGAGGGTAGAGTCATCGGCATATGAATGGATAGGGTTAGACGAGCAACAGAGAAAATCATTAATTAATGAAAGATGATCATAGAGTAGGAGAGAAGGCATAACCCTGAGGAACACCACTATTGACAGAATTGAAGAAGAAGTCACCCCATCAAAAACAGCTGAAATGAAACGATTAGAAAGAAAGCTAGAATTAAGTATGAAAGAAAAGGATGAAGCCCAAATTAAGGGACCTTGGAAAGCGGTTAAGCATTCACACACGGTCAAATGCCCCAGTTATGTCAAGCTTCACTACAAATTCTCACCATTGTCCCTAAGGGCAGAAGATCATAAGTCAGTGAGATAAGAAAGTATATCACCAGTAGATATCGAACGCCATAAACCATATTGATAATAAGAAAGGAGGGAATATATATATATATATATATATATATATATATATATATATATATATATATATATATATATATATATATATATATATATATATATATATATATATATATATATATATATATATATATATATATGGGTGTGTGTTTGTGTGTGGGCTCTTGTGTGTGGAACCTTGAGTAAACAATATATTTGGATGTTACAAGATATAAGATAGAATAACTATTTGTAGCGAGAATGCTTAAATAAAGGCAGTAAATCCAAGTCTTGTCAAACATGGCTGCTTCATTCCTTATGTAGTGTTAACAATATTGGAAAAGACAATTGAAATTATTACGCTATTTATTGACATCACTTGGTTTCATTTCGACTCTCTTATTATATATATATATTATATAATATATATATATATATATATATATATATATATATATATATATATATATATATATATATATATATATATATATATATATATATATATATATATATATATATATATATATATATATATATATATATATATATATATATATATATATATATATATTATATATATATATATATATATATATATATATATATATATATATATATATATATATATATATATATATATATATTATATATATATATATATATATATATATATATATATATATGCAATGACTTGCACATCATATTGCAGGGTGTTTTTAATTGAAAAACAGATGTAATTAATTTTTAACTTTTCTTTTTAAATTTGTGAAAAGGATAGTCAAAACCTTATCGCCAGTTCAAAGATTTTTCTTTTGATAAGTTTTATTGAACATAGGTAAAGTTAATTAAATATTTAAAAATTATGGAACAATTCTTTATGTTTAAGAAACTATAATGATTATAATTAAAGTACCATGATCACTCCATTGCACTATTTCACCACATTATTCTAACCGCTCTGGAAAAGAGTTCTAAAACACTTCGTCTTGGCATCATTAGTCTTAGGAAACTTTCTTCAGAGGAATCCTTCTAGCTTCTAAGACGTCGTTTTAAAGTCCAAAAATTTATTACATGGCTTTGTTTTGTTTTTCACTCTTTGCTTCCAAACAATGAAAAGACTGAAATTATCTTTAAATGGCTCGATTTCCAGTAATGCAGCTTATCTCTTCATAGAACCTAATGTTTTGAGTATCTCCTTTTCAAATGCAAATTCGTATTTTACATTTCATTAAAATCGTCAAATGAAATTTTGAAAACAATATAGCTCCATCTCAGATTCCAAGTACAAATAATTTTAATTAAGTTAAAATATTTCAAATTTTAAAACTCGAGTCTTAAACCAATAATAGCATTTGCTTCGAACCAAAAACAGAGCATTTCTTCAATAACTTTTTCAGAGTTTTTGTCTTCTCTTCAATAACAATTTCCTTTATTTTTCCTCTTTCCATAAGTTTAGTTATTAGAGGAGAATCATATATATATATATATATATATATATATATTATATATATATATATATATATATATATATATATATATATATATTATATATATATATATATATATATATATATATATATATATAATTTTCGAAGGAAAACAGTGAAATTGAACGGGAAGAAACCGTAGATTATTTTTATTTTAAAACTTTCCTTTTTTTTCCTTGTTTTGTTTTTTCAGGCCAAGCCGTTTTAACGTTTTCCACCTCATAGGGACGAAAAAAATATAGCTAATTCAATATAAAAGCAAAAACCAGGGTGCTACCTGCAGGCCTGTCTCCTGGAACAGTAGGAAAGTTTAAGTCTGATCCACCTGCAGGCTACATGACATTTAAGCTCTGAAGCAATTTTATATCTTAATTCGTATATTTTGTTTATTCTTTTCAAAATTCCACTGGCTATCCCAAAAATCTTATACTATATATCTAACCCCAAAATAGAGAAAAATTTTTCTTCTTTTTCTTTCCTTGAAATCATCATTTTAGTTGATTTCAATGTTCACTACCAACTAGGGATGGCCGAGCTCCGGAATTTTCCGCACCGCACCGCACCACACCGCACCAAGTCGTCGTGCACCGCACCGCACCAACTGTCATTTGTTGCGCACCACACCGCACCGCACCGCACCAACATATACAATTGAAGCATATTTTTTTTTTTTTTTTTACAAAACGCCACCACTCAAGGGCAGAGCCCTTTTCAAGGAGGGGGCACCCACACAAGGACAAATTCACACAAACACACACATCTAACGCACAGCCCTCAGGTGGGCGCAGGCGGAAGACTTGAAGAGTGGAAGATTAAATACAGTTGGAAAAATAGAAGATGATAGAGAATTCCACAGAATAGAGGTGGCTGGAAAGAAGGAGGTACCACAACGGGCTAGCCTGGGATTCCCTACGTCCACACAAAATTGGTGCGAAAGCAGGGCACCCCTCGTGCAACGAGGACGACGCAACGGTGGAGGAATGCGAGAGGCCAATTAACTCGAGCACCTGCCATTGTAGCACCTGTAGAAAAGAGATAGCGCGCCAACGTCACGTCGCAGGGACAGAGGGTCAAGAGAGTTTGAAAGTAGGGGACAGTTTATTAATCTCATAGCTTTTGACTCAACCCTATCTAGAAGAGAGGAGGAGCCAGAGCCTCCCCAAATGTGAGAACAGTACTCCATACAAGGGCGAATAAGACCCTTATATATCTGGAGTAACTGCTCAGAAGAAAAAAACTCTCGCAACCTGAACAGAACTCCCAGCTTCTTAGAGGCAGCTTTAGCAACCATTGTGATATGTGGTTTCCAAGACAGTTTGTTGTTTATTTTAGACCAAGAATGTTAATGTTATTTACAGGTCAGACGGGAGAGCCATCGAAGAGGATAGGAAAGTTAGGAGGTGTTTTTGAGAGGGAGATGTAAAGAAGTTGAGTTTTAAAAGAATTGAATTTCACAAGGTTGCTATGTCCCCACCGGGAAATTCCATCCAGATCGGCAAGAATAGAATCGGAAAGTTGAAGACGAGAAGCAAGTCTAGAAGCAAAAGAGGGAGCAGATTTGAAATGAGTAGAAGAATGTAAAGTTGAATCATCAGCATAAGAGTGAACAGAGTTAGAAGTGCAGTGGAGAAGATCGTTAATGAAAAGTAAGAATAAGGTTGGAGATAAAACAGAACCCTGAGGAACACCACAGTTGACAGAAAAGGAGGAAGAGGTCACTCCATCTACAACTGCCGAATCTGAGAGAAAACTACACAAGAGTAAGCAAAGAGAAGGAGGAAACCCAAAGGAAGGGAGCTTAGAGAGTAGTGACGCATGCCATACCCGGTCGAAAGCCTTGGATATGTCAAGCGCCACGACACAAGACTCCCCGAAGTCCCTAAGGGCAGAAGACCATAGATCAGTAAGATAGGAAAGTATGTCACCAGTTGACCTCGAGCGACGAAAGCCATACTGGTGATCAGAGAGAAGAGAATGAGACTCCAAATGATCCAGGAAATGAGAGTTGAGGAGAGTTTCAAAAATTTTAGATAGAACACAAGTGAGAGCTATAGGTCGATAGTTAGAAGTATCAGAACGGCTACCTTTTTTCTGAATCGGCTGTACCAACGCACGCTTCCGGCATAGAGGAAAAGTTATTAGTATTAAGGCATAGAGAGTAGAGCTGAACGAGGACAGGGGCCAATTCGGAAGCACACTCACTCAGAACACGAGGGGGAATGCCATCCGGGCCACTGGACTTCCTGACGTTCATAGATTTCAGGATCCCATGCACCCGATCATGAGTAATTATAGGTAGAGGCATGGGACACCTGAGAGGAGAAGGAGTAGGAGGAGGGATGCCAGAATCAGCAGGGTGGAATTAGATGAAAAAAGGAGGCCGAAGAGATTAGCCTTTTCAGAAGGAGTATTAGCTACAGAACCATCAGAGCGAATAAGAGGAGGAAAGGCAGATTTACAGAAGTTGTTAGAGATATTTTTGACAAGTGGCCAGAAATTTTTATCAGTAGGAGAGCCATGGAGGTCAGCGCACTTCTTTTTAATGAAAGTAAGCTTAGTCCGTCGAAGAACATCCCTGCATCGATTCCGAGCTGAATGAAAATTAGCAGAGATGATAGGAGAAGGAGAGTTTTTCCATTCACGATAAGCATTGTCTCTCTCCCGGAGGGCAAGAGAACAATTGCCATCGAACCATGGATTTTGAGGAGAAAAAGATTTAGTTGAAGATGGAATGAATCTGCCCATCCCTTCAAGGATTACTGCCCCTACCTTTTCAGCAGAGACAGAAACGTCTCTCGAGACAAAGCAAGATTCATTCCAATGATAGTTAGCAAAGAAGCGGAGCATTGCCTCCTAATTAGCCCGATTAAAGTGCCAGAAAGTACGTTTAGGGCATGGTGGAGCTGTTGGAGAGAAAAGCATTATAACTAAGAGCTATAAGATTATGGTCAGAGTTACCAATAGGAGGGAAAATGGTGTATTTATAACTAGAAGGAGTAGTGGTGAAGCATAAATCAAGTGTATTCAAGAATTGGTTAGGACGATCTGGAATGTGTGTGGGTTCCCTAATCAACTGCTCCAGATCGTTAAGAATGCTGAATGAATTGGCCTCCCTCCCACCTTTATCAGTATGAGAGGAACCCAACCACTCAGTGTGGTGTACGTTGAAATCCCTAAATAGAGGACCTCATCATTTGGATGAGAAGAAGTGACAGTCTCGTGAGTAGTAGTAAGATATTGAAAAAAGACTGAAAAATCTGTTCCATTAGGGAGCAGTAGCAGAAGCACAAGATAATTGTAGTAGTAGGAAGACAGATTTTTAAGCCATAAAACATCGAAATTAGAATTCTAGATTTTCGAGACGTGTCACAGGAGTGTTAATGTAATATAGGCACAGACTCCACCAATTTAGACGGAAATTGTGAAAAAAGTTGTAGTTAGAGACATTAAGATTGCTAGAGAAAGATCCTTCCAGCTGGGTCTCAGACAGAAGTAAAAGGTTAGGAAGAGAGGTAGTGAGGTAGTGTTCAACAGACGCGAGATTAGATCGAAGCCACGAACGTTAGCAAAGGTAATAGAAAGCCCCCGTCTACGCCCAGCCCCACGAACACTCAAATTAGGCATTAAAAAAAAAAAAAAAAAAAAAAAAATCACGCACACACGCACACACTCAGACACGCACGCTCGCACACACGCACTCACTAACTCACTCCCGCAAGCGTACATGCCCACACGCTAGCACACAATACAGTAACCTAATTAAAATAATTATAGTTAAAAAATTATTAAAACTATTAAAATCAATTTGAAAATATTAAAACTACAATCATTAAAACAAATTATGATGTAAAATTTGTACTACAGAAATTCAATTTATATATATATATATATATATATATATATATATATATATAATATATATATATAGAAGCAATAAGAAATTTTAAATGGCCGATTTTACAAGGCGTTTAAAGGCGTGTTAGTCATAGGAAGTTTTAAAAATAGATGATGGAATTGTGTTCCAGACTTTACCAGTAGAGTACATGTAAGATTGAGCATAGCGGTTAAGTCTGGGGTCGGAGAGTTGGACAGAGAAAGGATGAGAGTATATATATATATATATATATATATATATATTATATATTATATATATATATATATATATATATATATATATTATATATTTTATTTTTTTTTTTTTTTTTTTTATATAATTTGTTAATGATTGTAGTTAAATTTTAACATTTAATTTTTTAATTTTTTTTTTTAAAATTTTAATAATTTTAACTATAATTATTTTAATTAGGTTACTGTATTGTGTGCTAGCGTGTAGTGCGTGCGTGTGTGCGCGTGCGTGTCTGAGTGTGTGCGTGGGTGCGTGATTTTTTTTTTTTTTTTTTAATGCCTAATTTGAGTGTTCGTGGGGCTGGCGTAGACGGGGGCTTTCTATTACCTTTGCTAACGTTCGTGGCCTTCGATCTAATCTCGCGTCTGTTGAACACTACCTCACTACCTCTCTTCCTAACCTTTTGCTTCTGTCTGAGACCCAGCTGGACAGGGATTCTTTCTCTAGCAATCTTAATGTCTCTAACTACAACTTTTTTCACAATTTCCGTCTAAATGGTGGAGTCTGTGCCTATATTAACATTAACACTCCTGTGACACGTCTCGTAAAATCTAGAATCTCCTAATTTCGATGTTTTATGGCTTAAAATCTGTCTTCCTACTACTACAATTATCTTGTGCTTCTGCTACTGCTCCCCTAATGGAACAGATTTTTCAGTCTTTTTTCAATATCTTACTACTACTCACGAGACTGTCACTTCTTCTCATCCAAATGATGAGGTCCTCTATTTAGGGGATTTCAACGTACACCACACTGAGTCGTTGGGTTCCTCTCATGCTGATAAAGGTGGGAGGGAGGCCAATTCATTCAGCATTCTTAACGATCTGGAGCAGTTGATTAGGGAACCCACACACATTCCAGATCGCCCTAACCAATTCTTGAATACACTTGATTTATGCTTCACCACTACTCCTTCTAGTTATAAATACACCATTTTCCTCCTATTGGTAACTCTGACCATAATCTTATAGCTCTTAGTTATAATGCTTTCTCTCCAACAGCTCCACCATGCCCTAAACGTACTTTCTGGCACTTTAATCGGGCTAATTAGGAGGCAATGCTCCGCTTCTTTGCTAACTATCATTGGAGTGAATCTTTGCTTTGTCGGGGGATGTTTCTGTCTCTGCTGAAAAGGTAGGGGCAGTAATCCTTGAAGGGATGGGCAGATTCATTCATCTTCAACTAAATCTTTTTCTCCTCAAAATCCATGGTTCGATGGCAATTGTTCTCTTGCCCTCCGGGAGAGAGACAATGCTTATCGTGAATGGAAAACTCTCCTTCTCCTATCACTCTTGCTAATTTTCATTCAGCTCGGAATCGATGCAGGGATGTTCTTCGACGGAACTAAGCTTACTTTCATTAAAAGGAAGTGCGCTGACCTCCATGGCTCTCCTACTGATAAAAATTTCTGGCCTCTTGTCAAAAATATCTCAACTTCTGTAAATCTGCCTTTCCTCCTCTTATTCGCTCTGATGGTTCTGTAGCTAATACTCCTTCTGAAAAGGCTAATCTCTTCGGCCTCCTTTTTTCATCTAATTCCACCCTGCTCGATTCTGGCATCCCTCCTCCTACTCCTTCTCTCTCTCAGGTGTCCCATGCCTCTACCTATAATTACTCATGATCGGGTGCATGGGATCCTGAAATCTATGAACGTCAGGAAGGCCAGTGGCCCGGATGGCATTCCCCCTCGTGTTCTGAGTGAGTGTGCTTCCGAGTTGGCCCCTGTCCTCGTTCAGCTCTACTCTCTATGCCTTAATACTAATACTTTTCCTCTATGCTGGAAGCGTGCGTTGGTTCAGCCGATCCCGAAAAAAGGTAGCCGTTCTTGACCCTTCTAACTATCGACCTATAGCTCTCACTTGTGTTCTATCTAAAATTTTTGAAACTCTCCTCAACTCTCATTTCCTGGATCATTTGGAGTCTCATTCTCTTCTCTCTGATCACCAGTATGGCTTTCGTCGCTCGAGGTCAACTGGTGACATACTTTCCTATCTTACTGATCTATGGTCTTCTGCCCTTAGGGACTTCGGGGAGTCTTGTGTGGTGGCGCTTGACATATCCCAAGGCTTTCGACCGGGTATGGCATGCGTCACTACTCTCTAAGCTCCCTTCCTTTGGGTTCCTCCTTCTCCTTTGCTTACTCTTGTCTAGTTTTCTCTCAGATCGTTCCATTTCGGCAGTTGTAGATGGAGTGACCTCTTCCTCCTTTTCTGTCAACTGTGGTGTTCCTCAGGGTTCTGTTTAATCTCCAACCTTATTCTTACTTTTCATTAACGATCTTCTCCACTGCACTTCTAACTCTGTTCACTCTTATGCTGATGATTCAACTCTACATTCTTCTACTCATTTCAAATCTGCTCCCTCTTTTGCTTCTAGACTTGCTTCTCGTCTTCAACTTTCCGATTCTATTCTTGCCGATCTGGATGGAATTTCCCGGTGGGGACATAGCAACCTTGTGAAATTCAATTCTTTAAAAACTCAACTTCTTTACATCTCCCTCTCAAAAACACCTCCTAACTTTCCTATCCTCTTCGATGGCTCTCCCGTCTCACCTGTAAATAACATTAACATTCTTGGTCTAAACATAAACAACAAACTGTCTTGGAAACCACATATCACAATGGTTGCTAAAGCTGCCTCTAAGAAGCTGGGAATTCTGTTCAGGTTGCGAGAGTTTTTTTCTTCTGAGCAGTTACTCCAATATATAAGGGTCTTATTCGCCCTTGTATGGAGTACTGTTCTCACATTTGGGGGGGTCTGGCTCTCTCTCTCTTCTAGGATAGGGTTGAGTCAAAAGCTATGAGATTAATAAACTGTCCCTACTTTCAAACTCTCTTGACCCTCTGTCTCTGCGACGTGACGTTGGCGCGCTATCTCTTTTCTACAGGTACTACAATGGCAGGTGCTCGAGGGAATTGGCCTTCTCGCATTCCTCCACCGTTGCGTCGTCCTCGTTGCACGAAGGGGTGCCCTGCTTTCGCACCAATTTTGTGTGGACGTAGGAATCCCAGGCTAGCTCGTTGTGGTACCTCCTTCTTTCCAGCCACCTCTATTCTGTGGAATCTCTCTATCATCTATTTTTCCAACTGTATTTAATCTTCCACTCTTCAAGTCTTCCGTCTGCGCCCACCTGAGGGCTGTGCGTTAGGTGTGTGTGTTTGTGTGAATTTGTCCTTGTGTGTGTGCCCCCTCCTTGAAAAGGGCTCTGCCCGTGAGTGGTGGCGTTTTGTAAAAAAAAAAAAAAAATATGCTTCAATGTATATGTTGGTGCGGTGCGGGTGCGGTGCGTGTGCGTGCGCAACAAATGACAGTTGGTGCGGTGCGGTGCACGACGAACTGTGCGGTGTGGTGCGGTGCGGTAAAATTCCGGAGCTCGGCCATCCCTAGTTGGTAGTGAACATTGAAATCAACTAAAATGATGATTTCAAGGAAAGAAAAAAGAAGAAAATTTTTTCTCTATTTTGGGGTTAGATATATAGTATAAGATTTTTGGGATAGCCAGTGGAATTTTGAAAAGAATAAACAAAATATACGAATTAAGATATAAAATTGCTTCAGAGCTTAAATGTCATGTAGCCTGCAGGTGGATCAGACTTAAACTTTCCTACTGTTCCAGGAGACAGGCCTGCAGGTAGCACCCTGGTTTTTTTTTTTTATTGAATTAGCTATATTTTTTTCGTCCCTATGAGGTGGAAAACGTTAAAACGGCTTGGCCTGAAAAAACAAAACAAGGAAAAAAAGGGAAAATTTTAAAAAAAAATAATCTTACGGTTTCTTCCCGTTCAATTTCACTGTTTTCCTTCGAAAATTATAATATATATTATAATATATATATATATATATATATATAATAATATATAATATATTATATATATATATATATATATATATTATATATATATATATATTATATATTATTTCTCCTCTAATCGTGTGAACTTGGAAACAAATTATGGAAAGAGGAAAAATAAAGGAAATTGTTATTGAAGAGAAGACAAAACTCTGAAAAGGTTATTGAAGAAATGCTCTGTTTTTGGTTCGAAGCAAATGCTATTATTGGTTTAAGACTCGAGTTTTAAAATTTGAAATATTTTAACTTAATTAAAATTATTTGTACTTGGAATCTGAGATGGAGCTATATTGTTTTCAAAATTTCATTTGACGATTTTAATGAAATGTAAAATACGAATTTGCATTTGAAAAGGAGATACTCAAAACATTAGGTTCTATGAAGAGATAAGCTGCATTACTGGAAATCGAGCCATTTAAAGATAATTTCAGTCTTTTCATTGTTTGGAAGCAAAGAGTGAAAAACAAAACAAAGGCATGTAATAAATTTTTGGACTTTAAAACGACGTCTTAGAAGCTAGAAGGATTCCTCTGAAGAAAGTTTCCTAAGACTAATGATGCCAAGACGAAGTGTTTTAGAACTCTTTTCCAGAGCGGTTAGAATAATGTGGTGAAATAGTGCAATGGAGTGATCATGGTACTTTAATTATAATCATTATAGTTTCTTAAAACATAAAGAATTGTTCCATAATTTTTAAATATTTAATTAACTTTACCTATGTTCAATAAAACTTATCAAAAGAAAAATCTTTTGAAACTGGCGTAAGGTTTTTTGACTATCCTTTTCACAAATTTAAAAAGAAAAGTAAAAATTAATTACATCTGTTTTTCAAATTAAAAACACCCGCAATATGATGTGCAAGTCATTATGCATATATATATATATTAATATATATATATAGTATATATTATATATATACTATATATTATATTAATATATATATTATATATTATATATATAATTTATTATATTATAGAGTCGAAATGAAACCAAGTGATGTCAATAAATAGCGTAATAATTTCAATTGTCTTTTCCAATATTGTTAACACTACATAAGGAATGAAGCAGCCATGTTTGACAAGACTTGGATTTACTGCCTTTATTTAAGCATTCTCGCTACAAATAGTTATTCTATCTTATATCTTGTAACATCCAAATATATTGTTTACTCAAGGTTCCACACACAAGAGCCCACACACAAACACACACCCATATATATATATATATATATATATATATTATATATTAAATATATATATATATAATATATATATATTAATATATATATATATATATATATATATTCCCTCCTTTCTTATTATCAATATGGTTTATGGCGTTCGATATCTACTGGTGATATACTTTCTTATCTCACTGACTTATGATCTTCTGCCCTTAGGGACAATGGTGAGAATTTGTAGTGAAGCTTGACATAACTGGGGCATTTGACCGTGTGTGGAATGCTTAACCGCTTTCCAAGGTCCCTTAATTTGGGCTTCATCCTTTTCTTTCATACTTAATTCTAGCTTTCTTTCTAATCGTTTCATTTCAGCTGTATTTGATGGGGTGACTTCTTCTTTCCTTTCTGTCAATAGTGGTGTTCCTCAGGGTTATGCCTTCTCTCCTACTCTATGATCATCTTTCATTAATTAATGATTTTCTCTGTTGCTCGTCTAACCCTATCCATTCATATGCCGATGACTCTACCCTCCATTCTTCTATTCCTTTCAAATCTGCTCCCTCCTTTGCATCTAGAATTGCCTTTCGTATTTTGTCTTTAAGATTCCATTCCTGCAGATCTTTGTATAATTTAATAATGGGTCGTCTCAGCCTTTCGAGATTCAACTCTTTAAAAACTCAACTTCCAAAATCTCCCTCTCAAAGACAACTCCTATTTTTTATTTCTTTTTTGGTTTCCGTTTCTGTTGAAATATAAACATTCTTCTCTAAACAAAAAAAAAAATTTCTTGGAAACCTCACATCCAAAAGATGCTAGAGGTGATGCTAAAAAAAATATGGCCTTATCTGCCCTTGTATAAGTACTGCTTCATATCTGGGATGGCTCAAGTTTCACTCGTCTTTTTACATGGGTTGAATCTAAAACTAAAAGACTTATAAGATGTTCTACTTCACTTGACCCTTATCTTTGCGACGTGACGTTAATGTATCGTCTCTTTCTATAGTTACTACAGCGACAAATGCTTCAAGGAACTGTCCACTCGTTAACTCCACCTTTACGGTGTCCTCGTAGACAAGGGGTGGATGTTTGCAGATAAATTTTGCGTGAACATAGGCAACTCCAGGCTTGTCCTTCTGGTGCCTCCTTCTTTCCAGCCACCTTTGTTTTGT
>SEYY01019608.1:0-5000 GCA_009176605.1 Armadillidium nasatum
CCCGGATTCTTTTTTTTACCTTTCACTAAAAAGATGTTGAGTAAATGTATAATTAATGAAAAATTTTCATTCTCAAACGGATTTCAAATTAGGCCAAGCGAAGATTTTTGTATAATTGTGATAATTTTTTATTTGTTAGGCAGTCACGAAATCGTGTATATTATGGCATTTAAAATGTAAATATACGCATTTCACAATGTTTTTTTTTTTTATTGTTGGAATTTGTTTTTATTTGGTTCTGTAAACGCGTAAAATTCCAGAAAATTTCTTTCGTACGCAGAGGCATTAGTATTAGACTAAATTACAGCACTTAGCATGCAAATAAAGCATTTTATATTTCATCACATCCTGTTATATCTTCGTTTTTATTATTTCCGTACGTCTTCTCCCCGACATTTTTTTTTTGTGTTTTTATATCACCCATCCCCTATTTTCTTTGTGCAATCCCTCCTACCTCCCTCTAAATAGAGATGCCAATCAATTGCGTATATAAAACGGTATTGATCCACCCCTTTTGCATCTTCCGAACGCAAACGGTAGCCAATCTTGCTTCCCTGTAGCGCTAATACACCCCCAATCAATTCGCGCTCTCGTAAGGCCCTGAATTATTATTGCGGAGAAAAGCCAGACGGCATTAGGGCATCAGGGCATCAGAAGCGCCAGCGAATCATCCCAAAACTTGGAGAGGTGTCCATCAGTGGGTATGATTATGGCGCTTTCGACCATTGATTGCCAGCTATCAGTTTGTACCCTCCTTCTTGAAACTTGTATGTTTATAGATGTGGGTATTTTGGGTGTGTGGATGAGACTGCTGGGTATTTAATGCCCAGTACGCTTTCACCTGTCTGTCAACAATAGTGTCGATTATTAGTCATATCCAGCTGGCCAAAGTCAAACTATATATATATATATATATATATATATATATATATATATATATATATATATATATATATATATATATATATATATATATATATATATATATATATATATATATGTGTGTGTGTGTGTGTGTGTAAATTCACATACACACACACACACACACACACACACATAGGCATGACACACACATCTGTCCGTTGAAGAGACAGAGACTTTAAACTTAAAAAGGTCGATTACAGTAATCAAGACAGAACTAATGTTCTGTAACCTTTTTTGTATCTGTACAATTAAAAAGATCTTTCGGGCATCGGGTGGGCATCATCGGGTAGGATCCGGGCACTTAAATTTGGTACCTTTTTTTATGGCAAATAATTATTTAGATATATTTTTTCCCATGACATTCCCAAAAGTAGGGAATGTATATATCTACCCGTCTACTATAATATATATTCTTGTCTACTCTGTACCGTACATTTAATTCGAATTAAATAATTAAAATATATTTTATTTATTTATTTATTAATTTATTTATTATATAAATCATTAGTGAGAAAATTTGATTTAAGAAATATGGGAGATGCGTATTATTATTATATTTTATTATTATTATTATTATTATTATTATTATTATTAAGTTAAAAATTTGTTTTTATATTAATTTTTAATTGTTTTCTGTTATTAGTCAGGACTTTAATATGCATAAATTTATCTTTTAATGTTGTCAACCCTGATTCAATGAAGTATTAATTTCTGAAGAAAAAGGCCACAATTTCTATTAATATGTGAATTTTAAATTTGGAACCTCATTCAGTCTCCTTTTTATGTATTTAGAATGCAAATATTTTTTTAATTTGACACAACTTAGCAGTCTCTCTCTCTCTCTCTCTTTCTCTCTCTCTCTCTCTCTCTCTCTCTCTCTCTCTCTCTCTCTCTCTCTCTCTCTCTCTCCTCTCCTCTTACTTTCAGGTCCGCCTAAGAGTATATGAAATCTTTCTCCATTTTTGGGAGAATGCATTCCATTTACCTAGAAAGCGAGTTCAATGAGAGAGAGAGAGAGAGAGAGAGAGAGAGAGAGAGAGAGAGAGAGAGAGAGAGAGAGAGAGAGAGAGAGAGAGTTCATGGGAGGGAAAACAAAGCGCCAAATATTAAATTCTCCTCCCTTATAAGTAAAAGAAACTCAGGGAGGCTGAAAGACTTTGCCAGATTTAAAATTTACATGTTAAGAGGTATAGGTAATCAAAAATTAATACTACCATTTCTCTCTAAGTATGTCTCTCCTTTATAACGGAAGAAAATTAAGGAAATTATCCTCAATTTTCCTAAGTTACATTAGACCATTTCCAGTCAGTAAATTTTGATTATTTTTTTTTTCAGGAATAACGAAGTTCTTTTATTCGGATGTGAAGTTATTACTTATTAATTACTGTCTTTTACAATTCTGCAAGGAAAATATGCTTAAAAATGGTAGTTTTCAAAAACAACGGAATAATAGCTTTAATGGGTGCGGTTTTTTATTTTTTTGCAAAAAAAAAAAAAAAAAAAAAAAAAAAAAAAAAAAAACTCAAAATAAAAAAAAAATTCTCATAATATCTATATATATATATATATATATATATATATATATATATATATAATATATATATATATATATATATATATAATATAATTTCAAAAGTGCTATTGAGGATTCGAACCCTGATCTCTAAGCTGGTGAGACTGTTACCTGTGTACCACGACAGTTCAGAAAGAAATCGCACTGAGAAAGCTCATGAACACCCGCCATGATGATTAACTCAAAGGAGCCCCCCCCCCTCCGACTGCCCTAGGATATAGGGTAACAGATCAGTTAGTGAAATTTTTCGATATCAAGTCTGCTATTGGGGATTCTAAGCTGGTTCGACAGTGTTACTTTTGTACCTACGACAGTACAAAAGGAAATCGCATCGAGAAAGCTCATGAACCTACGATGATGATTAAGCCAAATATGAAATTTCATTTTGTACTGTCGTGGCACAGAGGTAGCACTCTGTTTTAGCAGCTTAGAGGTTAGCGTTCGAATTCCCAAAAGCAGACTTGAAATTGTAAAATTTTACCCAGATTATGTGGTTTTTAATATATAATATATATATATATATATATATATATATATATATATATATATATATATATATATATATATATATATATAGTATGGGGGTCCACATATGTGAAGTTAGGAGTCTGGGGATCCATAGTCAAAAAATGGTTAGGAACCACTGTTCTAGTCTCTATTGGTTATAGACTCTACTGGTTCTAGACTCTATTGGTTACAGATTCTATTGGTTCTAGAGTCTATTGGTTCTAGACTTTATTGGTTCTAGACTCTATTGGTTCTAGATACTATTGGTTGTAGACTCTACTGGTTCTAGACTCTACTGTTTCTAGAGTATTGATTCTATTCTATTGGTTATAGACTATTGGTTCTAGACTCTGTTGGTTCAAGATTTTATTTGTTCTAGACTCTAATGGTTCTAGATTATATTTGCTCTAGATTCTATTACTTATAGACTCTATTGGTTATAGACTATTGGCTCTAGATTTTATTGGTTATAGAATATTGGTTCTAGACTCTATTTGTTATAGATTCTATCGGTTCTAGGCTCTATTGATTATAGACTATTGGTTTTAGACTCTTTTGGTTATAGACTATTGGTTCTAGTTTCTATTGGTTATAAACTATTGATTCTAGACTCTATTGATTATAGACTCTATTGGTTACAGATTCTATTGGTTCTAGAGTCTATTGGTTCTAGACTTTGGTTCTAGATACTCTATTGGTTCTAGACTGTATTGAAATAAACTAAAGCTTTTGTTTTTCAAATTGTTAAATGCAAAGTTAAAGTCAGATTCAGTAGAAAAGGAGATGACCTTTAGAAAAAGACATCTTATACCCCATCCAGGAGAAAAAAATGTATTAAGAGATACTTCAAGACTATCATCAAGTATTAATTTTACCGAAGTTATTATTAAAATAAATTTTAAGAAAACGAGCAGTTTTCTAAACGTGCTTCAAAAGAACTTGAGAAATATTCGTCGCCATATTGGAATATCATTTTTAGCTTATTCATCAATAGAGGTAAGTAAGAATATTTTCAAATAGTATTTTAATACATATATTAAAAGTTATTTAATTTTTATTATATTATTAAGATAAATATTAAAATATACATTCGTAATTTAAATTCAAATGCAAAAGGGCTTATCCCCGTTTTTTGTCTACGAATCTCCCTACACATCTGACCTACTGTATATACGTTAGTATATATATTTATACTGTGAATACATTTAGTACAGTACAGTAATACATCAATAAAGGCAAGTAAGAATATTTTCAAATGGTATTTTAATAAATATATTAAAAGTTATATAATTTTTATTAAATTATTAAGATAAATATTAAAATATACATAATATATATTCATAATTTAAACTCAAATGCAAAAAGGACTTATTCAGTTTTGTCTATAAATCTCCCCTCCTATCTGGCCTATACTGTATATATATATATATTTATACTATGAATACATTCGGTACAGTATGATTTGTTTGATATAGGGCAAAAGTAGTAAGTTTGGGGTCCGGGGGTCAGTGGGCCCGTGCAGGTCCGTGAACCGACAAAGAAAATGTCAGGAAGGACCCTGAGAATGCAGGTTTGCACGCAAATGCAGAAAAGACCGTTAGAGACAGGTTGCCAGATTTTTTGAAAAGTAGCTAAATCTGGCAACTGCCGAAAGTGGCAAGAGTGGCCAAACTATAACATGGTGGAGCTATCTTTTCAGAATATGATCGAATCCACTCTCCATTCATCTACCATTTTACCTCTTAGCTATTTCAACTCTAAAATAAAAGTTATTTTAATAAATATTTAACGAAAAATTATTATTATTATTATTATTATTATTATTATTATTATTATTATTATTATTATTATTATTTTTATTATTATTATATAGGTTATTATTATTATTATTACATTTTAGCCGGTTTTATATATATATACAACACACACAACACACACACACATATACTATATATATATATATATATATATATATATATATATATATATATATATA
>SEYY01019608.1:10000-12500 GCA_009176605.1 Armadillidium nasatum
GCGATTTTTGTAATTTAATAATCCAATATATATACTAATTGAAAAATCATATAAAAAAGGCGATAACTATAATATATACCGAAAATAATGTAATATACCGTTATATATATATATATATATAATATATATATATATATATATAATATATATATATATATATATATATATATATATATATATATATATATATATATATATATATATATATATATATATATATATATATATATATATATATATATATATATATATATGGTCAGACCGGTTTAAACCAGGTACATATTCAAAAACTACTTAACGTACGCTAAAAAAGGATTATATTTTTGGAATCCTTGTCGAATTTCAATGGCGCTATACCCAAATCGTCGACAGGAAAAGTAGTCGACAGGTCAAAGGGCCGACACTTTTGAAAAAAATGTGTCGATCACTTTTTTTTCAATTTCAACGTGTCGACGTTTTGGACCATGTGAAAAAAAATTTGTCGGCTGTTTGACCAACATCGTATTTTTTTTTATTTCGATACAATCGATACGTAAGCCTATTTTTAAATTTTATTATTATAATAATTATGAATAGATTTTTTATTTTTAATATATTATTTTAGTAGATGCATGACACACGAATATTTGTCTACCGAAGTCCTCTGCCCCCCGTACCCTCCAACCCGTGAGTGATGATGATATATCTATCGATTAATCGATATTGATTTATTGTGTGTACGATTTGGACGAATTATTAAAAAAAAATTGTCGGCTCTTTGACCTTATCAAAAAAAGTTGTCGATTTTTTGGACAAGTGAGAAAATTTTTTTATTGTTTTTTTACGTGTCGGCCCTTTAACCTGTCGACTACTTTTCCTGTCGACGATTTGGGTATAGCGCCGTTCATCTTATCTAAATACTGAATATTTCCTGAAATAATGATAAGAATTTTCGATTTTACAAAAACGTAACAAACTTAAATGATGATGTAACAAACTTAAATTTGGTGTTAAATCGAATACATGTCTACGGGGGGCTCTGCCCCCCGTACCTCCCGACCCGTGAGTGACGATGTTACTATAGACTACTTTTCCTGAAGACGATTTGGGGTATTTCCCATTTTTTCAATTTCGAAAAATTGAAAAAAAACTGACATTGCCAGTCGTACGATTCTCGCGAGAGATAAAAATAAGTAAACTTTACGTATATAAACTTTATTATTATAAGAATTTATTTTTTAGTTCCCAATTTTTCCTACCGGAAATTCGACAAGGATTCCAAAAATATAATCCTTTTTTACGTACCTTCAGTAGTTTTTAAGATATGTACCTGGTTTAAAACGAGTCTGGCATATATATATATATATATATATATATATTATATATATATATATATTATATATATATATATATATATATATATATATATATAATATATATATATATATATATATAATATATATATATATATATATATATATATATATATATGGTCAGCCTCACTTCTACATACTTACATATTTCAAAAACTACTGAACCTACCTAAAAAAGGAAAACATTTTTGGAACCCTTGTCGAATTTTGGTGAGAAAGTAAAAAATGTTGAAAATAAATTTAAAAAAATGGTTTTGTACGACAACTGATGACGTAACAAATTAAATTTGGTGTTATGACGTAACAAATTTAAATTATACCAAGCATTTGTCTATGGGGAGCACTGCCCCCCGTACCCCCCGACCCGTGAGTGATGATGATAGTGTCAGCTACATCACCTGTAAACGATTTGGGGTATTTTCCCTTTTTTTACAATTTCGAAAAAAATTTAAAAAAATGACTTTGTCAGTCGTACGATTCTTATCAACGCTATACAAGAGTAAAATTTACTTATGTAATAAAAGTATTATAAGAATTTATTTTTAATTTCCCAATTTTTCTTACCTAAAATTCGACAAGGATTCCAAAAATATATCCTTTTTAACGTAGGTTCAGTAGTTTTTTCAATATTAAGTATGTAGAAGTGAAGGCTGGCCTATAATATATATATATATATATATATATATATATATATATATATATATAATTATATATATATATATAATAATATATAATTTATATATATAATATATATTATATATATATATATAATATATATAATATAATATAATATATATATATATAGACTCGAGAAGATAGCCTTTGGGCAACTAACCTCTGATCTTTCACGTATTTCAAATTGGGGCCGAGAAAATGGTTGTTTTCAAAATCTCAGTTCCTCAATCTCTCCACTCGACACAACCTTCCACACAACTATGATATCTTCTTCGAAAACACAACTCAAACCTTCATCTGTTCTTAATATTCTCGGTGTATCATTTTCTCGTGATCTTTCTTGGAAAGATCACATTACTTCTCTTTCTAAACAAGCTTCTAAGATGTTGGGTGTTCTGAGGCGCCTTCAGCATTTCTTCAATCCACCCCAGTTGCTTGCTCTGTATAGGGGTGTTGTTCGTCCCTGTATGGAG
>SEYY01019609.1:0-25000 GCA_009176605.1 Armadillidium nasatum
TAGCAGATGTTAACTCTACAAGATGTACCCAAACAGATATAACTATACCTCCAGAAGAAGGGGAGGAAGAAGAGGATCTGTTTAATTTAACAATGAATGAATCATTTGAAGGCTTTTGTCCATTGGATTACTCATTAGAGCAGGATTCGTTCGAAGGATTTGTGCCTAAGGCCCTTTCCCCCATTATAGAAGAACCTGACAATTATTATCAGCTGAATTTCAATGATGCGTTCAGCGAAAATTCGGCCGAATCTTTTGAGGGATTTGATCCGGAGGGTTTTTATATTGAAGAGAACTATATGGAATTACCAGTCCTTATGGAAGCATCGTCATCGGAGGAAGAGCGACAGATGGACGTCACCTGTTTAACGGGAATGGATTCACCTAAGGAAGAGCCTACTCCACGACGATTGCGATCTCAAGGAAATGCCCCACAGCATGATCACATAATGGATCGCCCACTGGAATATCGTCCTCGCAAAGCAAAAGCTAAGTGCCCGCGAACGATAAAATAGTGCCGTGTTCAGTGTTGCATAGAAGTGATTTAAAAATAAATTGTGATATAAAATGAAATAAAATACAAATACATAAAATACATAGTAGTTATTATTTAATCACTTAATTTATTGTTTAATAAACTAATCAATTAATAATAACTAACATTGATAAAATTATGTATATGTAACCAAATATTATAGCATAGAGTAATCTAGCATGTTGGTATAAATTAATATGTTATAAACTAACATAAAGCAGCATGTCATGTACAAGCATGTTCATATTATTATATTATATTTATGCTATATTATACTTAATTGTACTATATTAATTCCTAATTACTAATTGATTAGAATTAACAATTCTAGAATAATAGTAATAATTAGTATATATATATAGATTGTATTGATCAATTAACTAATTAATTAAATTGATTCATTGTGTTGATTCATGAAATAAACTATTGCATTAACATTTTTGATTAAATCATGATTGAATCAATAATTGATATTTAATAAAATTCATGTATATATATATATAATATTTAATAAAATTCATGTATATATATTGAACTAAAGATTAATAAAAAGATTATTCACGTTGTATATATTTTATAATTGATTATTTCATTTATTTTTATTTCTTTAGTATATGTTTTATATGTTATTATACCGTGATAATTTTGTCTTTTTTCAGTTTGAGAATGGAGAAGTCGGAGAGAGTGTTGTTTTTAGGAACGTCTGAGGTCGGAGTCCTGGAGCGTATGAGGGAACGATTACAGAGAAATTATTGCATTGAGCTGTTTGTTTCGTGCCACTCTGGTGCGAACTTATTACAATTCGGGCAGCACCTATCCAAGTTTCTTAAATCCCATGGACCGTTGGATCAGATATATATATTTGGACTAACGTGCTCCATGTGGAAAAAGGTTCCTCTGTCCTCTGAGGACAATTCTATCCAAGTTATTACCTGGAATTCTGCGTGTAATCTGTCCTATGTTCCCGTTCAGATGGATGCTATAACCCGGATGGCCGCTAAACGTAACCCTGCAGTGAGGGTATACCTTGTCATCCCTATAATGAAGGATATAGCTACCTTCAATGAAACCTTTTTAGAACGTAAAGGTAGGAGTGACCTAATACCCTCACTTGAAGAACATCCCCAGTTTCAACGAACCTTCCTTAACATAAAGGCTCGTGAAATGTTCGGGAAGACGGTCGAAATACAGGATAATAACCAGCCATGGTTTCAAAAGCGGACCTTTTTAATGAAAACCGTTTTCGACCGCTATTATAACAAAAAAGGTCAAAGCAATCCTCATCACAAATTTTGGATGGGAGGATCGGACGGGTTGGATGCTTTTGATCTGTGTTATGACGGTCTGCATTATACAGAAACCGCCTTTGATGAAATGTTCGCCTTCTTGAGTCTGACCCATTTTCAACGGAGGACTCAAGACCACAGACCAGCTACAGATACAACCACCATCCCAACAACCACTACCACGTCACCGGTGATTGTTGAGGAAGTAGAGTCTATCCCCGGACCTTCAGGAATCCAAGGACGGCTTGAATATCGTCCCAGTCAGCCAAGGACAGTACACTCTACGCATAAAAGGCGAGCCAAGGGTAAAACGGAAACCGGGAAATTTTTTCGTTCTCGGGTGTTCGAGAGTTCCAGAAACCTGGGCGAACAACCTTCAACTTCCAAGTCGTCAACACCGTTTAATGTAAATATTAAACCAGGTTCGAGTTCAGGTTGTCCTCAATCCACTTCAAAATCTTCTAAACTTCCTCCGACGCCAACGCCAACCACGTCTTCCACGCCAAAAGTTAAACGATTGCAAAAGAAATGTAATCAGCGTAGGAAGATACGGCGTCAAAATGCTGCGCGAGAAAGGTGTTCTAATGTATCGGGTAACAATCCCACTTCTTCAACATCCGTTAGTTCATCGGAGTTCACTACTCTCGCTACTTTACATTCAAACGTAATGTGGAAGTTCGCGAAAGAAAAAGGCCTCTCAAAAGAGTTTGCCCTAAAGGAATTTACTCGGGTTTTTAAACAGGTGACTGACATAGATCACCTAGACTAAGTTTCTATTTTTCTTTCATTTATTAGGATAGAGGGGTAAGGTGTTTTTCGGTTTTAGGGAACTTTATTTTTCAACTAGGCTTTCTTTTCCATCCTTCCAGTCTCTATTAACCACATCGTGACTCTCCTCATTAGTACACTCCTTGCCTTCCTTGTTTTAAGGAAAGTTGGTCAGTCTCGGTCACCGACACCAACTTTGGTAAGGGGGTGTAAGTATATGATCACATATACTATTTCCTTTTATTTTTTTTAGAGGTGAGGTCGCTATGTGAAGAGACGCTGTGGAAGTAGATGAAGGTCTCTTCAAGACAATTAAATAAAACAACACAAGGAAAATACAGGCGGTTACGATAAGTTGTTTTAAAATATAGTAGTTACTTTGTTATCTAACCATTTTTCCTTTTTTTAGGTTGTCTTTATAAATTGAAACAAATTAATCAACATTTGATAAATAAACGATAAACAATATTGACTTTAACAAACTTTAAGAAAATTGTGTATCTTCAAACAAAACAACAAGATACACGTATGTACATTCTATTATAGTAATGCATGTGTAGAAGTTAACGTACACAACATTTATTTTTATAAAATATTTTTCTTTATAGTTCCGAGTCTGGAAACTAAAACATAATCTCTTCATCACCGTTCTACGAGTCAACCCAATCATCAAATTCCATAAAGTTTAAGTTTCGAATAAAAACCGAGCCCGTCTTTTGTATAATTTCGGTCTGTTAGTTTCTTTCAACATCCACTCTTCGTTCTGATTATTCGTTCTCAAACTGGAGTTTGTACAATCACCGATTTTCTGTAATTCAACAATTTCTTGTCAACAACAAATAAACGGATTCTTTTTAATTACCCTTTTTCTTTGACCTCATTGCAATAATTTCACTATAACCGTTCCTTTCTTGTGATCCCTTTATTGCCCTTGCAACGGACGTGAGATTTTTTGATCGTTTACATCGGAGAGCGTCTTCACTTCATCAACATCATCCTCACGAATAAAAGGGGACGATACGCCAATTCAACATAACATTTTTTGACCGCCAACTTAGAACAACATTGTGAGTAATCAAACTTTATTATCATTTTTCTCTCACTTAAATATATAATTATATATAATATATATATATATATATATATATATATATATATATATATATATATATATATATATATATATATATATATATATATATATATATATATAATGTTATACTGTTTTTTGCTTCAGTTATAGTATTGTCGAAAATAATAATAATAATAATAATAATAATAATAATAATAATAATAATAATAATAATAATAATAATGTCAAAGCGTCCGTTTAGCGAAGATGAAATTTGTCTACAACTCGGTGATCTAAGTCTTCTTGATGTAGACAAAGATGTAGGTGATGACTTTTAATGGAAGTAATGTACGACAGTGACCTTGATGTCGATTACCTATGAACCATTTCATCTAGTGATGATAGCGAGGAAGAATATGAACCTAACATTCGTAAGACGGGTGAGTGTCATAGAAGATTGAAAAGGGTACGATGCACATCAACTCCCACACAAAATTCAAACTTATCACCGATGCCTGGCACCAGCAGTGCTGTAGAGAATGAGCCAATTCCAGCTGCCTCTGCAATTCCTCAAACTCTTGCAGCTACTGCTCCATCTGTTCCTTCTACCTCTTCTGTTAGACCAAGAAGACACTGTAACCTTATTGACGAAGAAAATGTACCATCCACAATGCAGTTTTGCACCAGTACATTGTCCAGCACTTCAGGGTTTAGGTGGAGTTGTCGTCCACAGAAAAATCTTGAAACTAGGTCAAAGGAACATCATTCCCCCTTTTATTCCTGGCCCAACATTGCAAGCACGAAGTGCAACAACTCCTGAAAAATGCTTTCTGTTACTTTTTAATGACACCATAATTTTAGAGACTGTTAACTGGACAAATCAGAGTATTTGACTATTGTTGCAGAATTATTCTAGAGAAAAGAAAGCATTTTTTGAAACAGAGTTTTCTGAAATAAAAGCACTTTTAGGGTTGCCAATATTTAGTGGTTGTCAGAAAGACAGTCATTTGAGTACCAGAGAAATGTGGAATCCAATTTTAGGTCCATCTCTGTACTGTGCTAGGATGTCCGAGGAACGCTTCGCCTTCCTGATAAACACTCTCTGATTCGATAATTCGAACACAAGGGTAGCAAGGCAGGAAGGAGATTGATAGGTTTGCTGCCATGAGAAGCATTTGGGATGTCTTCATAGCAAACTGCGGAAAAATGTATATTCCAAATGAAAACAACTGTAGATGAGCAGCTGCTGTTAATCCGAATTTCCGCTCCCAAACCGGCGACGATTCAGATTTTCTGGCATCCACGAACGGAAAACGAACCCGCTCTACGGGAGGTCGACTATCTTCCTCAGGAAAATCCCTATTTTGGTGTTCCCACAGCCGTAAAGCCTGCTCTTCCGTTTTCTGCAAGCGGCGAGTGTCGCGTGTAACCTCTGTAATTCGGCTAATATATACGCGCTTTCTCACCTTTCTCACCATACTCCTGTAGGTGCAAGCACCTGTCAGCCGTCTCGGACGAAATTCCTCCATCGCCCACGATCACCATACAACATCTCTTCTTCCACTTCTTCCATAGTTTTTCCTCTTCTCTCCATCGCTGTCCCAACGCAGTCGCTCCATCTCATCCTCGGTCTTCCCACTCCTCTCCTTCCCTCCGGCCTCCATTCGTAAAACCTTCTTGCATATCTATCCTCGTTCATCCTCCTCATATGTCCAAACCACCTCAACTGCCCTCTCTCCGCAAGGTCCAGCACACTCTCCACTCCAAGCCCCGCCCTCACATCCTCATTTCTCACTCTATCTATCCTTGTCACACCCGCTATCAACCTCAGCACCTTCATTTCACAGGCCTGTATTTTACTTTTGGCTTTTGTATTGAGCGTCCAGACTTCGTGTCCATACATTAATACAGGTCTCATTATGTTAGTATACAAAATGGTTTTAACCCTTCTCGAAATGTTCTTATCCTTGAGCAATGGGTACAGCAAGGCAAATATCCCATTGAACTTTCCAATTCTATGGTTCATCTCCAAAGACATATCATTTTTAACACCACAGGATACTCCAAGATATTCGAACTGATCCGTTTGTTTCAGTATTACATTCCCCAATCTTATGTTCAACTCATCCTGTACCCTGTTTATCAACATTACCTCCGTTTTCTCCTTATTAATTTTCATTCCTTTTGCAGTCAGAACCTCATCCCACACCATGACACATCTCTGTAGTTCCTCCTCCGATTCCAAAATCAACGCCAGATCGTCTGCATATCCGAGTATCTCCCCGTCCATCTCTCTCCTCACCAACCTCCCGCAAAAGTCCATAAAAATTATAAACAAAATTGGGGAGAGCACACTTCCCTGCTTCACTCCGGTCGTAATTCCGAACCAGTTACTATCGTCCATCTGAGTTTTTACTTTGCAGCAACTGTCAACATAAGTACTCTTTATTGCTCTTATCAACTTCGTTGGTATTCCATATTCTCCCCTTCCCAACACCCTCCACAACATCTCCCTCGGTACTCTATCAAATGCCTTTTCCAAATCAACAAAAGCCATATATGCTCTCTGGTTGAATTCATAGCTCTTCTCACATATCATCTTTAGTGTGAAAATTAGATCAATAGTTGATCTTCCAGGTCTAAAACCATGCTGCCACTCCTCCAACTTATTCTCCACTCTCCCTCTTAGTCTTCTCTCCAAATATACGCGCTATCGGGATTATTTACTCCTGCAGTTCGACTATCAGTAACGAGTGCCGCCGCCCGATCTTGTACTTCTAATTAATTGGATGACGCGAACAAGATCCGATATGGGACCTAACTCTAGCAAGTCAGTTATTGTGGTGTGCCATAGTGTAATTTGTAAATGTAAATATATTAATATTGTGATTTTCCTTTCCAACCCAACGAACATAATCAACAACCCACAAGAACTAAAAAAAATATATCAATAATTAACAACCTATATGATTCCGCGAAGATTTGTCATGATAGAGAGACCCCGAGAACAATGAAATCGAGAATATCAAAGACAAGAAACAAGGCAACCAACAGAAGGATCCTGGCAAGGTCGCCAATTATGTTAAGGCGAAATACCGTCTCTTTACCATTCTTCAACCCTCTCAATATGAAGACCAAAGACTTCACAATCAACAGTACTTCCCTTACTCTTACTCTAGTCACGCAAGATAAGGCAGACACTCAGGTCTGGTTTAGGATCTTTGTGTTTCAAGCTTCTCCACCCTCAACACAGCCTGGGTGGATCGAAGAATAATTACCAATAAAACCTCTGATACCTATGACTTATGACTCTTGTGACTCTACAGATGGCTATACATGAATCAGAATAATTATGAACCAAACTACAGGAAAACTCAAGAACTATCTACTAAATGAAAATATACCCACTAATATATAAATTTACTTTAATATACAGACTCAAAAACCATTTACTAATAGGAAGAAATGTTCAAACCACAATTGTTAAATTATGTCCATAACTAAATTATTAGTTACATACAAAAATAAAAATATCTTTGTATGCTCCAGCTACTTATAAAGAAAAATTTCAATTGCATATGCGCAAATATCTGTGTAGTGCTCATTTATACAAATTTTTATCAAACACAAATATAAATATTTATGTATGATTTAATCAATAACTTCAACTTCATACACAAATATGACTAATTATGTATGGGACAATTAATGAATCCCTACTCACAATAATATAATTCAATTGCATACACAGATATAAATATCTGTGTAGTACTCAATTATACAAATTTTCATATTATACACAAATATAAATATTTGTGTATGATTTAATCAATAATTGCAATTTCATACACAAATATGACTTTTTATGTATGGTACAATTAATGATTCGATATTCACAAAAAAATAATCTAATTTCATACGCAGATATAAAAATCTGTGTAGTGCTCGATTATACAAATTTTTATCTCATACACAAATATAAATATTTGTGTATGGTTTAATTAATAATTGCAACCTCATATACAAATATGACTATTTATGTTAAATACTTTCAAAATTAAATGCGTCTAAATTAGAAGGAGAAATAATTTGAAAACTTATCCATATCTACTTTATATTAACATCTCACATTCTATTAAATTTTGAGTTCATAACTATATCTAATAATTCTTTAATTTAGTTTGTAGGAAAAATAAATTCGAACAGCGTCCTAAACATTTTGGTTCCTTATTACGAAGGTACTTCGAAATAAAGAAAATACCAAAAGCAGATTCTTTGGTTCTTAAACTTAAAATATACATACATGAGGTCATAACCAATTTTATACAACTCTTTTACATGTAAATAAATAAAGAAAATACTCTAATTTACCAAATATAAAATATGTAGAATAGTTAAAAACCCGTTTAAAACCACCATTTCTTTTATCAAAATTTTGGTAGAGTTCCGACATATTCAAAACAGAAAATAGTCAAGAATTTGCTAAGTGTAATATTAGAAAATATATGTATACAATCCTTCATTTTATATATATATATATATATATATATATATATATATATATATATATATATATATATATATATATATATATATATATATATATATATATATATATATATATATATATATATATAATGTCTCCTCCGGTGGACAAAGGCTGGTGACCTACCAAATTCCACCAGAGTTTAAGAATATTCGGAATCTAATCGCTAATGGCCGACGTGACTCGATTCACGGTGTTTAAGAGTGTGCAAGTCAAAGGAAGATGGGAAAACAGATAAAGGGAGTGTGTTCCAGACTTTACCAGTAGAGTACATGTAAGAGTGAGCATAGTGGTTAAGTTTGGGGTCGAAGAGTTGGACAGAGAAAGGATGAGACTGTGTAGAAAGTCTTGTCTCACGAGCTCTTCTCAATGGAGGAGGTATGCGGCGTGAGAGTTCAGAAAAACAATGTCCGTTGTATTAGCGATAGTATAGAGAAAGTGATGCAACAACTCGATGGGAATAACGAGACTGGAGAGAGTTAGTAAGAGTAGGAGAATTGATGAGATGAAAAGCCATAGACTCCACCTTTTCAAGAAGAGCTGTATGTGTGGAACCACCCGAAATGATGGTCTTATTTTAAAAATTAAAGTTTACAATATATATATATATATATATATATATATATATATATATATATATATATATATATATATATATATATATATATATATATATATATATATATATATATATATATATATATTTTTTTTTAATTCAAATTTAACATTTTTTTCAAACTTTTTTAGGGTAAACCATTTTGTTAGAACAAGTTTCCTCTACTACTTTAAATTTCACTATTTCTTCTAATTTACTATACAAAAAAAATGATTAAAACCCAGGAAAAAATAAAAAAACATTATAACAGAGACAGCATGTCTCTGTTTTAATGATTTTTAATTCTCTTGCGGTTTAATAATTTTTTGTTTATAGTAAATGGCTAAAGTGTTTGATTAATATATATATATATATATATATATATATATATATATATATATATATATATATATATATATATATATATATATATATATATATATATATATATATATATATATATATATATATATATATATATACTATATATATAATATATATTATATATATTTATAAATCTTTAGTTTATATTCAAAATGTCTGTCATTCAGCTCATTCAGAAAAAATATTTGAGAGATGAGAGAGTTTTGCAGCTGCTACTACTTCTAAGCTTGCTAAGGGGCTCGCCACATTTTTTTTTTGATAATGATGTGGATTTTCTTCATGGTAGAAGTAACTTTGAAAGAGATCTTTCCTTTGGTAATGTTTTGGGTTACACAACACATTTTTCTTCTTCTTTTGGAGATGTTTTACATCCAAAATCCTTAGATCGCATATTATCAAACTATCAGCAAAGTGTTCTGCAAGATTTAAATATTCTTGGAAATTATGATCATCCTCATGGTGCAAGACATTTTCTTGGTACTTCAACATCACACCTTGATATTCAAGCCTATCTTTTAAATGCTGAATCATCTGTTGAGAGTACTGTAGAAGGTGGATATATTGTTAGTAGTCCCATGCCAGAATCGTTAAATGAATCTGATACTAGAAATGCTGTTCTAACTTCAAGTTTGCCAAGAGTCTCTAATGATATATTTGAGGTAAGTTTTATTAAAATATTTTTTATTCACATCTATTTATTTTAAGTTTTAGAAGAAAATTTGTACACTTTTAAGAATTGGGTATTGGGTATTGGTGAATTTAAAATTACAAATTCAATGAATATTTATATTCATACAAGCATGGCTCTTTTAATGAAAGACTGATAATTTTTTTAAAAGAAACCTTGAAGAAATAATTAAACACTTATGTTGACTTTTCCTTTGTATTGGCAGTTCTAATTTATTTTTGTTCATTGTTATGTATGCATTTTTAATGGTTTTTTTTTATGTTTTTGTTTTAATCAATTGAGATTTGAGATTTCTTTCATTTTGAAAATTTTAAAATTCCATGTGTATTAGTAATTCAGTTTTCATTTTCAGAATCATTTCTTGCATTATTGAAAAGTTGTAGTGTAGTTAGAAGGAAGTCTGTTATTATTCTTAGGGCTTTGTTTTACCCTATTTGATATCTAATTTATGTATGTTGTATTGTGAGAAAACGGGAGCCAATGCAGTATTGCATAGTTTAGTATGGAGCTGACATATTGTCAGTAGATTATTACAAGAGTTGTTGATAAAAATCAATTCCAATCAGTCCGTCTCTAATGCATTGAGTTTGTGTGGCTCTTAAGGAGAAATCTGCATCTTGATAGATTTATTGTTGGGTAATTGTTGAACTATCTTCTGTCCAGGGTGAGCAGTGTAATTATTGACTCTTGTGGTGAGGTCATCATTCCGTTTATTGTTAACCATTGTTCATGTTATGTATTGGGATATATTAATGATTTTTATGAATGAGAGATGTGAGTTTGAGTAGGTTGTGTGTGAAAATGTTAGAATATGCAAGAAAATTGTTCCCTGAGGAGCCCTCCTATATAGCTTACATGCTCAGAATGAATGGTAATTGTAGGTGACTGGCCAAGTGATTAGAGAGAAAATATTTTTGTCACTGATTGAAAGATTTATTTAGTGTTTTACCTATTAAGAGGTGATGGGGAACTATCACATACCTTGTTTATGTCTCCAAGGAGTGTATGGAAGGGAGGAGGATTTTGGTTAAAGCTCAGAAGGATTTGTTGGAGTTAGATCTGCTACCTTTATCTTGTGTTTCTGCTACTGCTCTCCCAATGGAACAGATTTTCTAATTTTTTGGAATACCTTACAACCTCTCACGAGACTGTTGCATCTAATCCAAATCCTGATCCTCTATTTTGGGGGATTTCAATGTACACATTCCATGCTAATACTGGTGGGGAAAAGGCTTTTTAAATTTCTATTTTTGTTTATTGCATAGTTTACTGTTAGTACTCGTCTTATATCTTGATTTCAGTTACTCTTGATAATGACTACAGCTATTAGTTGAAACGTAGAGTTATCTTATAAAAATGCTAGTAATCAAGATCTTTAATTCATGAGTATACTTTATTCATTTTCGCTGTACTTTTCTTGATTAAAATTATGCTCAAAAGGAGCAATGTGGTTTATATCGTGTATATATATATATATATATATATATATATATATATATATATATATATATATATATATATATATATATATATATATATATATATATATATAATATATATATATATATATATGAGAGCCAAGATAGAGAGAAGTTAGGAGAGGTGATAAGAAGTTTTGCTGAAAAGCTAAAAGAGGTGGATTGATCGTGAATGTTGAAAAGACAGAACTGTTAATAATTAGAAAGGGAGGAAGGAGGAGAGGAGCTTGTGCTGAAGGTGCATGTGAGGAGGTGATTGTGGTAGAGAGATGTGAGTATTTGGGGAGGGAAAGTATTCACAAGGGAATGAAGGTAAATACGCTGGAAATCACCAACAGGATGGAGAAATACGGAAGAGTGGAGAAGGTGCTGTACCCAAATCTTGGCTGACAAAAGAATGGATATAGGAGTAAAAGTAATTTTTAAAAGTATTCTGACACCAATTTTGTTATGTGGATCGGCGAGTCTGAGTAAGACAACAAGAGAAGAAAGCAGAAATTCAATCAGCAGAGATGAGGGAGCTGCGTTTGATGGTGGGAAGAACCAGGAAGGAGAGGATAAGAAGCGAAAGAATTAGATAAAGTATAGGGGTTGAACCAATTAATCAAAAGATAGATGTAGCAAGACTGAGATGGTTGGGACACGTGTGGAGGATGCAGGAGGGGAGAGAGGCTAGAGGGAGGTGAGAGTGGATGCCAAGAGGAAGAAGACCGAGAGGGAGACAAAGGAAGAGATGGATGGAGTCAGTTGGGGATTCACTGAGGCGACATCAGCTGCCTACGGTGGAACAGTTGGTGGAAGATGGAATTATTTACGACAGATCTAGATAGAGACGAGTGCTGGCCCCTCTGACAGGCCCCTAGAGCCTTACCTGGATCATATATATATATATATATATATATATATATATATATATATATATATATATATATATATATATATATATATATATATATATATATATATATATATATATAAGTTAAAAATTGGTATCGGTATCGGTGAATTTGAAAGTCTTGGTATCAGTATCAGTAAAAATTTTGGTATCGCTCCATCCCTAATATATATATATATATATATATATATATATATATATATATATATATATATATATATATATATATATATATATATATATATATATATATATATATATATATATATATATATATATATATATATATATATATATTATATTATTATTATTATTATTATTATTATTATTATTATTATTATTATTATTATTATTATTATTATTATTATTATTATTATTATTATTATTATTATTAGTTCAGAATTTGTACCAGTATCAGTCAGTCAAAAAATCTTGGTATTGGTATCAGTAAAAATTTTAGTATATCACTCCATCCTTAAAATATATATATATATATATATATATATATATATATATATATATATATATATATATATATATATATATATATATATATATATATATATATATATATATATATATATATATAGTGCATATTTTTAATTTTTTATTTAGTGAAGTTATAGTGGTTAAATATATAAAATATAAAATACAGTGCTTATTTAAGTTTCTTAATAAGAATTTATTAATTTTTGTAATTTTTAGTTAAAGTGTTAACGTTTAAAGTGTTAGTGTTTATTTGAAGTGCTTTACTCTAAAATAAGTGTATTTTTAGTTGTTTTTTTTGTATTTTATTGTGCTTTAGATTTTTTATTGTTTTGCTATATTTTTTAGATTATTTTTTTGTATTATGTTATATATATATATATATATATATATATATATATATATATATATATATATATATATATATATATATATATATATATATATATATATATATATATATATATATATATATTCTTAGAGTTTTTTTGTATTTATGTATTTTTAGTGTTTATATTTTTAGTGCTTTGTATTTTTATATTTATTATTAATATTTTTAGTGATAGTGATATTTATAAATTAGTAATAGTGATATATTTATATATTGGTGATTGTTGTTAGTTGTTGAGATTTAATATTTAATTATGTATTATGTATATTAGTGAATGATTGTTATTGGTTATTGAGATTTAATATTTTTTTTAAGTATTGTAATAAGTTAGGTGATATAAGATAGTATTAGGGGCCTTGAGGAATTGGTAGTATATATATATATATATATATATATATATATATATATATATATATATATATATATATATATATATATATATATATATATATATATATATATATATATATATATATATATATATATATCCTGGTGGACAAAGGATAGAACCCTACCAAATTCCATCGGAGTTGGGGAAATACTGGAAACCTGGTCAAATTCCACCATTATTGGAGGGAAGTCTGAATCATAGCCTGTTAATGGTCTACGTGTCTCGATACACGGAGTTTGAAAGTGTGCAAGTCAAAGGAAGTTGGGAAAATAGATAAAGGGCGAACAATACCCCTATGACGAGCAAGAACTTGGGTGGTGTGAAAAAATTACTTTGGGTGGTGTGAAAAAATTACGAAGGAACCTCAGAACTCCCACCCAAATGGAAACTTGTTTAGGAAAAGAAGTAATGTGTTCCTTCTAAAAAATATCTCGAAAAAGAAACACCAAGAAAATTATGGACTGACGAAAGTTTAAGTTATGTGTTTTCAAAGATGTCATAGTTGTCTGGAAGATTTATGTCGAGTAGAAAGATGGTGGATCTGAATTTATAAATCATTGAAAACAACCTTATTTTCTCTGCTTCAGATTGAAATACAAGAAAGATCAGAAGTCGGTTGCTTAAAGACCATCATTCTTGGGACCTTTTAACTGCAGTTGGGAGTGGCGTCATTCAAATTGGAAGGAGTAATGAAGGGTGGAGTCATTATCATAGGAGTGGATACGTGATTAAGTAATTGAGGAACACCACTATTATTAGATTTAAAGGAAGAACTGTGGCAGTACAATAGCTGCTATAGAATGACTGGAAAGAAAATTAGAGAATAAAATCCGAGAGAGGGAAGTTTAAAAATCAAAGATTTGTGCATCACTCTATCAGGGCTTTTGATATTTGTAGCACGACATCAAAATATCTACTGAAATGCTGAAGAGAGAGGACCAAGAATCAGAGAGAACAGAAAGAAAATCACCAGTATAACTTTTTATATAAAAGCCATACTGGCGATCAGAGATAAGATTAGAATATTTGAGATCTTTTCAACTCTTAACAAGAAACTTTAGAAAGAACTTAGGTTGAAGAAATGGGATGGTAGCTAAAGGGTTTGTGAGGTCTCCCCTTTTTCGGCACATACTAAATGAGGGCACATTACCAGCGAGAAGGGAAAGTTGAAGTTTAAAGACAGAGACAAAATATTTTCCCAAAGCAGGGTGAAGCTATAAAGCAAATTTTGAGATCCACAGGAGGGATCCTATCAGTACTGTATGCCTTCTTAGTGTAACCTAAGAAAAAGCAGAAATGGACTTCTTTAGAAGAGATTACAATTTTATACTTAAGTGAGTTGAGGTGGGGGGTTGAAGGAGGAGGTATAGCTCCAAAATCATCTAAAGTTGAATTAGTGGCCAAAGTCTGAGCAAAAAGTTCAGTTTTGAAGAAGGTAAAACGTCAATTGTGCTAAAAAAAATATTAGTGGAAGGAAAGAAGAAAAAAAATTGCATTTTGTATTGAGAAATGAGTTTTTGGTGTTACAAAGAAAAAGAACAGGTTTTGCACTATTTCGAGATGAAATATAAATTACATGATTTTCTGAAGTTTGAAAACGATGGTAATTCCTGAAGGCAGCATTCCTTCTGCAAATAGCATGATAATGGGCAGAGATAAGCCAAGTTTTGTTAGGTTTAGTAGAAGGGAAATATTATAGAATGTAGTCTCTATGCCACAGGGAATCCCCTCGGTAACACCCTCTGCGCAAGCATAGGGATCCCTCCCACGGAAGCGATAATCATTTCACAGGAAATCAGAAGTACGAACGAAAGTCCAACTAGCTTGGGCACTGAAATGTCACAAACTTTTCCTTGAAATCTGCGGGAGTCTTTCTTCCGGAAGACTTGAAAAGATACAAGAGTATAGAGAGAGAAGAAAGCGATAGGAAGATGGAGTTTGACAGTATAAGGAGAAGGATTAGAAGTTTAAAAGAGGTCTAGCATGTTGGGTTTATCTACAAGACGATGAGAAATACTAATTGGAAGCTGCACCCACTTGTTGTTTTGGATGGAGAATTGAAAGGCAAGTTCACAGGCTGTATCGTGAGAACTTCATTTCTGAGGTGAACATTGAAATCACCTAAAAAGATAATTTCAGAGAATGGAGCTCTGTTTTGAAGTTTAGATGGTCAAAGAACTTAGAATAGTCAGAAAATTGGGAGATAAATAAACAGAACAAATGAATTTACACGTAGAATGGAAAAAGAGCTATTTAGCCACAAGGTGGAAAATTCAGAAGACTTCAAATTAAAGACACGAGAGTAAACAAAATCGTAGTGCTCATATGTATAACAACCTCCTTTGGCCAAAAATTGGAGATAGAGACAGTAACAGGAAACAGAAAATGATTTTCTTTCAGAACGCTCAAACACCTGATTTTCTGTCAAAAATAAGAGGTTAGGTCTGAAAGAAGAGAGGTAGTGTTTAGTAAAATGAAAATTGTATTGAAGATCGGGAATGTTGCAGATATTAATTGCACTAGGCAAGTCTTATGCAAAGTCTTGGTGGCACCAACCCTATATCACTTATCAGTAGTTTTGTTTAGCAATGTGACTACAGAATAACTAGCAGAAAACCAAAATTTTATGATCATTGAATATTTACAATCTTGTTTCAACCTCATGAGTTCAGTAAAAAAAAAAAAAAAAAAAAAAAAAAAAAAAAAAAAAAAAAAAAATTGGTATCAGTATCAGTAAATTTAAAAGTATAGGTATTGGTGATTTAAAATTATTGTTATCGCTCCATCCCTAATATATATATATATATATATATATATATATATATATATATATATATATATATATATATATATATATATATATATATATATATATATATATATATATATATAGTTTAAAGATTTTATGAAAACTATATCATTTTGTTATTAGGAAAAATAATACTTTATTTTAATATATTAGGATCTCGATTTGTTGGAGACAATATGGAAGCAAGATGTTAATTTTCCTTTCACTCAAGAAGATTATAATGAAAATGATAATGATGATGAAATTGCTGAACTTGCAATTGCTTCGAAACTGGACTTGGGGCATGTATTTTCATTCACAAAGGATAAAGATCATGGTGACGAGGTAATAATTGCATAAAACAGAATAGAATAAGAAGTTTTTTAGCTGAACACTATAAATATATTACCAGCTATCAGTTTAATATATATATATATATATATATATATATATATATATATATATATATATATATATATATATATATATATATATATATATATATATATATATATATATATATATATATATATATATATATTTGGAGCAGTTGATTAGGGAACCCACACACATTCCAGATCGTCCTAACCAATTCTTGAATACTCTTGATTTATGCTTCACCACTACTCCTTCTAGTCATAAATACACCGTTTTCCCTCCTATTGGTAACTCTGATCATAACCTTATAGCTCTTAGTTATAATGCTTTCTCTCCAACAGCTCCACCATGCCCCAAACGTACTTTCTGGTACTTTAATCGGGCTAATTGGGGGGCAATCGCTTCTTTGCTAACTATCATTGGAGTGAATCTTGCTTTGTCTCGGGGGACGCTTCTGTCTCTGCTGAAAAGGTAGGGGCCGTAATCCTTGACGGGATGAGCAGATTTATTCCATCTTCAACTAAATCTTTTTCTCCTCAAAATCCTTGGTTCGATGGCAATTGTTCTCTTGTCCTTCGGGAGAGAGACAATGCTTATCGTGAATGGAAAAACTCCTTCTCCTATCACTCTTGCTAATTTTCATTCAGCTCGGAATCGTTGCAGGGATGTTCTTCGACGGACTAAGCGTACTTTCATAAAAAGGAAGTGTGCTGACCTCCATGGCTCTCCTACTGATAAAAATTTCTGGCCTCTTGTCAAAAATATCTCTAACAACTTCTGTAAATCTGCCTTTCCTCCTCTTATTCGCTCTGATGGTTATGTTGCTAATACTCCTTCTGAAAAGGCTAATCTCTTCGGCCTCCTTTTTTCATCTAATTCCACCCTGCTCGATTCTGACATCCCTTCCTCCTACTCCTTCTCCTCTCAGGTGTCCCATGTCTCTGCCTGTAATTACTCATGATCAGGTGCATGGGATCCTGAAATCTATGAACGTCAGGAAGGGCAGTGACCCGGATGGCATTCCCCCTCGTGTTCTGAGGGAGTGTGCTTCCGAGTTAGCGCCTGTCCTCGTTCAGCTCTACTCTCCATGCCTTAATACTAATACTTTTCCTCAATGCTAAAAGCGTGCGTTTGTTCAACCGATTCCGAAAAAAGGTAGTCGCTCTGACCCTTCTAACTATCGACCTATAGCTCTAACCTGTGTTCTATCTAAAATTTTTGAAACTCTTCTCAACTCTCATTTCCTGGATCATTTGGAGTCTCATTCTCTTCTTTCTGATCACCAGTATGGCTTTCGACGCTCGAGGTCAACTGGTGACATACTTTCCTATCTTACTGATCTATGGTCTTCTGCCCTTAGGGACTTTGGGGAGTCTTGTGTGGTGGCGCTTGACATATCCAAGGCTTTTGACCGGGTGTGGCATCGCTCTGACCCTTCTAACTATCGACCTATAGCTCTACCCTGTGTTCTATCTAAAATTTTTGAAACTCTTCTCAACTCTCATTTCCTGGATCATTTGGAGTCTCATTCTCTTCTTTCTGATTACCAGTATGGCTTTCGACGCTCGAGGTCAACTGGTGACATACTTTCCTATCTTACTGATCTATGGTCTTCTGCCCTTAGGGACTTTGGGGAGTCTTGTGTGGTGGTGCTTGACATATCCAAGGCTTTTGACCGGGTGTGGCATGCGTCACTACTCTCCAGGCTCCCTTCCTTTGGGTTTCCTCCTTCTCTTTGCTTACTATTGTCTAGTTTTCTCTCAGATCGTTCCATTTCGGCAGTTGTAGATGGAGCGACCTCTTCCTCCTTTTCTGTCAACTGTGGTGTTCCTCAGGGTTCTGTTTTATCTCCAACCTTATTCTTACTTTTCATTAACGATCTTCTCCACTGCACTTCTAACTCTGTTCACTCTTATGCTGATGATTCAACTCTGCATTCTTCTACTCATTTCAAATCTGCTCCCTCTTTTGCTTCTAGACTTGCTTCTCGTCTTCAACTTTCCGATTCCATTCTTGCCGATCTGGATGGGATTTTCCGGTGGGGTCATAGCAACCTTGTAAAATTCAACTCTTTAAAAACTCAACTTCTTCACATCTCCCTCTCAAAAACACCTCCTAACTTTCCTATCCTCTTCGATGGCTCTCCCGTCTCACCTGTAAATAACATTAACATTAACATTCTTGGTCTAAACATAAACAACAAACTGTCTTGGAAACCACATATTACAATGGTTGCTAAAGCGGCCTCTAAGAAGCTGAGGAGTCCTGTTCAGATTGCGAGAATTTTTCTCTTCTGAGCAGTTACTCCAAATAAATAAGGGTCTTATTCGTCCTTGTATGGAGTACTGTTCTCACATTTGGGGGGGCTCCGGCTCCTCCTCTCTTCTGGATAGGGTTGAGTCAAAAGCTAAGAGATTAATAAACTGTCCCCTACTTTCAAACTCACTTGACCCTCTGTCTCTGCGACGTGACGTTGGCGTGCTATCTCTTTTCTACAGGTACTACAATGGCAGGTGCTCGAGGGATTTGGCCTCTCACATTCCTCCACCGTTGCGTCGTCCTCGTTGCACAAGGGGTGCCCTGCTTTCGCACCAATTTTGTGTGGACTTAGGAAATCCCAGGCTAGCCCGTTGTGGTACCTCCTCCTTTCCAGCCACCTCTATTCTGTGGAACTCTCTACCATCATTTATTTTTCCTCCTGTATTTAATCTTCCACTCTTCAAGGCTTCCGTCTGCGCCCACCTGAGGGCTGTGCATTAGGTGTGTGTGTGTGTGTTTGAATGAGCCTTGGAATGTGTGTGTGCCCCCTCCTCGAAAAGGGCTCTGCCCGTGAGTGGTGGCGTTCTGTAAAAAAAAAAAAAAAAAAAAAAAAAAAAAAAAAAAAAAAAAAAAAAAAATAATATATATATATATATATATATATATATATATATATATATATATATATATATATATATATATATATATATATATATATATATATATATATATATATATATATATTACCACCACTTATTGGTAGATTAAGTGCAGCAGGAAAAACAGAAGAAGGTAAGGAGTTCCACAGAACAGAGGATCTGGAAAGGAGGTACCACAACTTGCAAGCCTAGAATTATCAATTTTTACTCAAAGTTGATGTGCAAGCAAGGCACATCTTGTGCTGCGAAGGCGACACAATGGTGGTTAAATGCAAGAGGTCAACTCCTCCGAGCACCTGCCGTTGTAGTATCTATTGAAAAGGGAGAGTGAGCTAACATCGCGTTGCAGAGAAAGAGGGCCAAGGGAGTTTGAAAGTAAGGGACAGTTTGTTAGTCTTTTGGTCTTAGACTCGACACTATCCAAAAGAAGGATGGAACTGGAACCACCCAAATTATGAGAACAGTACTCTAAGCAAGCATGGATAAGACCCTTATATAATTGGAGTAACTGTTCAGGAGAAAAAAATTCCCACAATCTGAACAGAATCCCAGCTTTTTAGAGGTCATCTTAGCAACCGTTGTGGTATGAGGTTTCCAAGATAATTTGGTCGTTATGTTTAGACGAAGAATATTTATGTTGTTTTCAGGTAAGGCGGGAGAGACGTCGAATGAGATAGGAAAACTTGGAGGTGTTTTTGAAAGAGAGATGTGAAGACATTGAGTTTTCAAAGTGTTAAATTTCGCAAAAATACCATTTTTGGACCGACCGGGGCCCCGACCCCTGCAAAAAATCAGGGAAAACCGGGGTTTACCTGCCAGGGTTGAAATGGAAAATTTTACTTAAGGGGACAGTCCAATTTCAAATTTCTTTTTAATTTTCAACCGATTCTCTTGAAATTTTCAGTATATATACCTTTTTTCACGGTGAAAAGTCCATTTCTAGCGTTTTTCTGAATCTATAACAGTTAAATTTTTTTTGGGGGGAAATTCGACCCTTTTTCAAGTGAATAGTGGGGCCAAACTACTTTTCGGAATGACTTGAAATTGGGATTGTATATTCAGAATTTTATGGGCTACAGAAGCTTCTAGCAAACCTTTGTTTCCAGAGTTGTAGGAAAAATGTTATAAGCCCAAAACTGACCAACTATAAAAAAAAAAAATTCACCTTTTCGGTGGGGGGGAGGAAACTGCAACTATAACATTTCCTATTTTTAATGGGTGTATTGAGGAGGAATGCGGCTACAAATTCCTCTTTATACTGTATTCGATGCGATTCGTTGGTTTCGAGATATAGCCTCTCAAAAAAGGTCCATTTTTGACCAAATTTCAAAAATGCCCAAAGTTTGAGAGGCTATATCTCGTTTCAAATAAATAACATTTAATAATAAGCTAAATAAAAGTTGTAGTCCTGTCCCTCCTCAAAGCAGTATTCAAAAATAAAAAAGTTAGTCGGTTTTTTTTTTTTAAATAATTTTTTTCTCTGAAAGGGTACAATTTTTGCAAATTTTTTCCAAGTGCATAACTTTTTTTTTAGAAGTGATATCAAAGATCTGTTCCACTAATGCAAGAAATTCGGGCTAAGATTATTCAGTTATATTTTCAAGCTTACGTTTACCAGTTTTTTGACCCCTCTATTCATTTTTTTTCAACTTTGGTTCCAAATAACTTTCAAACCGTCATAGACTCAGAAAAACGCTCAAAATCAACTAAGAACTTCAGGAAAAAATGCATATACCCTGAAAATTTCAGCTCAATCAATCAAAAAATAATAAAAAAAATTTTTTTTACTTAAAATATAAGAAAATTAAGATTTTTTTCTTGTTTTTTTTTTAATATTTTCCTTTTCATTTCTGTTTCTTTTGATCGCTCATTTTCTTTTAGTGAATGTTCATACTTGTTTTTTTGATTTTAGATGCCTCCATAAAGATTTGGTTGAAATTTTTTTACTTGGGGCACCCTGAGATCCTCTTCTAATTTCCTGACTGCAGATGTTACATTTAGCTAGTTCGAGCCTATCCTGAAACATTGTAAAATACTCTCATACTGCAGAAGCTGATCTTTTAGCCATATTGACTGAAAGTATAAACAAAATAATAATATTGAAATAATGTAGCTAAATGATACAAGTTTGATTCATATCATTGTTATTTTATTGCTATGAATAAATACTGGTTATATTAATAATTTAATATCTTACATTTTTTCAAACTTTACCTTTGGGTCTTTCCTAGGTAAACCTTTTAAATTACTATTGTGAATCAGAAAAAAATTCAACATTTTTTGTTGTTTTTTTTTCAAGCTTTTATTATACAAACTCTGTAATTTTCTGATTTTCCCCCCCTGAAAAATGCATATAATCATTAATTTAAGTGAATGTTGACTATTATACTCATTCTTTATAGTTAAATATAATTTTCTTAACCTAAAATTTTCGTGCTTTTGACCACTTTTCAAATTTTAAGCAACCCCGGCCAGAGTCCCAGCCCCAGCTCCGGCAAAATTCCATCCACTGTCGTTCCCTATATATATATATATATATATATATATATATATATATATATATATATATATATATATATATATATATATATATATATATATATATATATATATATATATATATATATATATATATATATATATATATATGCGATGAGTGAATCCAGCATTTTTCGAAACTAAAACCTTTGAATCCAAATCCAGTCAATTTTCAATTTCTTGAATCCTAATCCAGTAAATTTTGCTGAGTCTCGAATCCAAATCCAATTCCAGAATCTTCGAATCCAAATCCGGAACTTTGTTTATCTGAAATTGAATCCAGCTGCTTGAATATATAATTCCAAGTAATTTGAATTTAATGAATCCGACAGTATATATATATATATATATATATATATATATATATATATATATATATATATATATATATATATATATATATATATATATATATATATATATATATATATATATATATATATATATATATATATATATATATATATATATATATATAGAAAGCATTCTCCAGTGTAATAGGGGTTGGAATTTTGCCAGAGCCTTTCTCAGGCCGTAGTTACCTAATATTTGGAGAGAGGTCAAAAGCACTGAAATTTTAGGTTAAGAAAATTAGATGTAATTTTAATTGAGATTAATTTAATTATAAGGAAGGAGTAGAATAGCTAACATTCATTTAAATTAATGATACATGTATTTTTTAATGAAAATAAATTTAAGAAAATTACGGATTTTGTGAATAATAGTTCAATTTCAATACTGAGGACGATATGGAAATATCTCCATTGCATTCTAATGGCGTAAATATTATAATTAATAATACTAGTTTCATCATTAAAATACTAATCATAGTAAATTAAGTTTTATAGTCCTCAAGTAACGAAAATGTAAAAATTTTCAGAAACCTAAATCTTCTGAATTCTCATCTTTGTGGGATGTTGTCCTTGCAGACTCCGATGATTCAGAATCCAGTACAGGACTATGTCCGAATCTAACTGAGTCTACTCTGACTGTGACTGAGTTGAATAAATATGTGAAAATGGAAAAAAAAAACATAAACTCTGACTGTATTCCCTTCTGTAAGGAAAACGAATGATCTCCCCACATTAGCAACACTGGCAAGAGTATATTTGTGCTCACCAGCAAGCTCTAGCACCAGTGAAAGAGAATTCAAAGTAGGGAAATCAATTCAAAAAGGTAGAATCAAACTATTACCATGGAATGTAAAATTCTACTGTTTTTAAAATACAATCTTGGAACAGTAACATATTCAACGTCACTGAATATTTCTCTTCCCAAAATTCTAAAACTTATAATGTAAATGTTCAAGATGTTAGTGAATAGTGATTTAAGTGAGTGAATTGTTTGTTTCCTCTTTTATATTGCATTCATATTGCTCCACCCAATATGTAACAAAGGAATAATGGAATTAAAATCTTTATTTTCTTATATTTTGTTTGATTTAATCCACCATTAATAAGTATATTTTGCAATTAATCCTAGCAATTAAACCCCGGATATCCCTGATCATTAGCCAGGGCCTGGGCTCTTATCCGTCCATAAATGTTACACAACAATTCAGCTGGTAGAAAGAGGCAGGAGAGTTAGTAAGAACCAAATAGTTGGATAAGTCAAAAATCCCAAGATTCTACCTCTTCAGCGAGAACTGTGTGAGTGAAACCACCCCAGATGTTTGAATCACTCCATGAAGAAATTTCAGAGGTACCTCAGTCAGGGTTGGAAAAGCCCACTGCCCGGGTAACCTGGGTAAAACCCACTGGGCTGGGTTTTTGGGAACCAGAAACCAACTTTGCCGTGAAGCGGGTTTTTGCTCATTGATTTAGCTGATATTAATAACAAAAATAAGTGAATTTCTCTCTTGAAGTCTTCACACATACAAAGGAAAAGATAAATAAAACCTGCAAACTTATTTTTATGCAGTTTAATGCTTTAATATTTTAATTACTAAGTAGGCTACCTGAGTTTAAGAATAAAGACTAATTTAGTATCCAACACAATATGAAAATCACAATTCACCAATCATGTTCATCCTTGAATTTCAACATTCTGTAACATTTAACTAATTTTTCGGCCTTTTCATTGCCTAATTTTTCTCAATTTATGTATATGTATAAGGCCATAAGTTCAGAACAATCTCTCCACATCCGCAGAGCTTGCAGGCAGAGAATGCAGAGTGATAGCCAATTGGCAAAAATTTGGTGAAAATTTTCCATATTTTGTGGCCCTTTTGTGAACCACCTGCCACCATTTTGCAGCACTCATGCCCCTGGTAAAGTTCTCTGTCAGCATGTAATGTGGGAAAATTTCGGAGTCTTCAATTTGAAATTTCGAAAACTGAACAGCGTAATCTACATTTCTCTCCTGCAACCATTCCAAAACAGTATCTTCCTGTTGGGCAGATAGTTTTGAACCTGTAAAAAGTAAAGTAAAAGTTATGACCGTCAGACATTGTATATTGTTCTTGTCTTCTCTACTTCAATTCTTATTAAAGAGAAATTGATGAAGAAAAAATTGCATGTGAACCAAAAACTTATTATGCTATTTAATTTTGATTTGATAGCTTTACCCTTTACTACACAGTAGACTATAAAAAATAAAATTAAAAATTAAAAGTTGAAATGTGGGATGGCTGGATTGTGGATGACTTTAAAATTCTTTCCTCACCTTGATATTTGTGAAGTGTAGCATAAGCTACTATTTGAAATGGCGTGATCCAGTCATCAAATCTTGCTTGAATGAGAGCTTTGTATGGTTGTAGTACTGGGTCTTCAAGAACCTCAAACCATATTTGGACTGCATCTCCCAATGATCAAGAATCAGACTGCAGCTGCAATAAGAAATATTAAATATATACAATTTATTT
>SEYY01019609.1:30000-32654 GCA_009176605.1 Armadillidium nasatum
ACCGTTCCACCCTCCCAATTAAACTTTCTGACAGCCCTCAAAAATCACTGCGAGTACCGGAACACCCCCGATTTCTGAGTGAGAATTCCAGAACACTTGTAAAAAATTCTTTAAATTAATAATTATATAAAAGTCTGTCATTAGTTCTGATTATATTTTTAACGTTTTCTATAAAAAAAAAAAAAAAAAAATTAGAGTAATCATAGTAAACTATTTTAATTTTTATTCCCCTCAAACCAAGGCTCGAACTCGCTTAGCATAGACTCATTGAGGGAATAAAAAAATAATTGTAAATACATTAAAAGTATTAAATTTTTAGACTAAGGTATCGTGTCCGACAATGGTGTAAAAACCTCTAGTTCGAATCCTGATAGAGACGTGATATTTTAAAAGATATTCGGAAAGAATTTTTCCGCTCTAGAGCGGAAATCTAAAAATAATAATAATAATAATAATAATAATAAATAATAATTATAATAATAATAAACAGAAAGAATGACAAGAACAAAATTCCGCTCTTGAGCGGAAAATCTAATAATAATAATAATAATAATAATAATAATAATAATAATAATAATAATAATAATAATAAACATCAAGAATGACAATTTTTATTTCTACCCATCATTATAATTATCGTAGGCAATGAACTGAAGCTAATGCACATACGATATTTTAATGAAGGGGTTTTCTTTTGCTTATGCAATGCAGTAATGTGTTTCTTACTGCTGCAAATCAAGCAACAAAAAGAAAGCTCATTATTTATTTAGTTGAGGACTCTGTTCTGCACCATGTTTAGAGCTAGAACACATATTATACAAATAGATTTCATTGCATCTTTTGACTCTAGAATCATAACTTACATAAACATTACAATTTGTCATCACATGACTTTGAGATGAATGAAATTTACTTCTTTCAATAATTTTTAAAATTAGAATCAGAGGAAAAACACTAGTAGTAGTTTCATTTCTACCAACAGGATTGACATTAGTTTTAAAGTTTTGCAAAAATGCATAGGAATTATTACTATTATCATCTGACTTTGTCTCATTAAGCCTGTGAGGTTCATTGTGTATGGATTCGAATTGATAATTATCATAAAGACTGAACTGTTTGAAGTTTGGCTTTAATTGATTTTGGGATGTTTTATTTGAAATTGAATTTGAGCTATTGAAATTACTTAATTTCGTTTGATAATCCATTGATACCTAACTTGATGATACAACTCATCATTGTAAATGTTAGGGAATTTCATGAATATTACTCCCTGGTGGCAAAGTCTTCTCTGTTATAAATCCCAAGAACGCATTTTATAATCTAAAAAAATCATCCAGATTGTAGAAAGATCCTAAATATTAACAGTTCATATGGAAGTTTCTCATTGAACTATAGTTGAGGTATTTCATTCCAATACCATTAGTTTTATTAAGTATACTTCTTTTATTCTTTCTTGTATTTCAAACATTTTTATATATTTTGGTGAAATTCTTATTGCTACTCCTATACATGAAGATCACCTAAAGGTTCTAGAAATGGTACTCGACCAGAGAAATGCTTTTAATTTAACACTTAGTGCTGATGAGTGATAAATTGGATAATCAAAGGTTACTTATCTAGATTTTGATATGTTTGAGTGTTCTAAGCTCCCTAATGAAAATAAAATTGCTAATATTTTAAGCATTTCAAAACATAAGACAATTGAAGATCTACGTTCTTTCTTAGGAAATATAAATTATTCCTTTGTAATCTCTTCCTGTCATTTCTGAAATTGTTTTTCCTCTTCTCTCTTTTCTTAAAGGTGTACCAAACTCTCATCAAAAAGTAAAAAGGAATCAGGTGGCAGAAAAAGATTGTCTAGCCAAATAAAAAATGCTGCATCTTCAGATTTTTCTTCTAAAAATGTCCAGATATCCATTTGCAAGAATGCCAGTCAGACTGTCTTGGCTGGTGTACCAGTTTCAACAGAAAAAGGAAAGACTTTCCTGCTTGGTTTTTATAGTTAAATTAAATCTGTCTGAAATAAGCTACAATATCGTTAGCAAAGAACTCTTTGCTATGGTTAAGATGATATTTAAGGAAGACTGAAGCTTGATGGGTTTTATAACAATCTTTCAGTCACACAGTGTCTTAAAAAAGAGACTGATGTTTAGCACTTGCTCGCAAGAAAGCAGCGTTATCTAACTTTCTTGTCCTAATATGATTTGACTATTCATTACATTAAATCTGAAGAAAATATTCTGGCTGATTTTCTGAGTAGGAATCCTGCTCAAAAGCTCGCTGAATGTTCATCGAGTTTATTCACTTCTACTTTTTTTGGAAATGCAGATATAGAATTAGATATAAGTGTTCGTGATCTAGCGCTTTATTTTTGACACAAACTTAAGAAAATATCCTTGATTTAGGAACGCCGTGTTAGATTAAAAATACTAGATACTACCCAAAATATCCGATAATTTCGATTATAGAATGAGAAAACGTACATCATAAATTCCACCGTCACCTTCAAAGTAGTCTTCTTGGGCTTGTATGCTATGATTCCAGCTACTTTCCCATTTTTGGAAGCACTCTTGAAATCTGTTTCCTGTCGCGTGTCTGCCACCTGTTGCGATTTCCCTTGGATTTCTTCAATAGTGTTTCAACCTGATCTTCAT
>SEYY01019610.1:10000-15000 GCA_009176605.1 Armadillidium nasatum
AGACCACATAGACCCCCAGTGGTTCACACGGACCTCAGGAGATCACATAGACCCTCAGTGGTTTACACGGATCCCAGGAGACAAAATACACCCCCAGTGGTTCACACGAACCCCAGGAGACTATATAAACCCCCAGTGGCTCACATGAACCCCAGGAACCACAAACTTTCAGGGAGTCCTGAAGGAAAAAATGCCTTTTTAATTTAGGAATATTTGGTATATGGGGGTCCACACACGTAAAGCTATTATTTTTTGGGTTCACAAGTAAAAATAGAAGTTGGGAACCCATAGTTCTGACGATGAAATTAAAATTATCAAATGGAAATTTTAAATTTTTTGTTATTAGATTATTTAGATCAATGTATTTCAAAGAAATTTTCAACTCAGAATTGTTAAACTTCATTTTTTTTTATTATCAAATTCCATTCAATTATGTTGAAAGGATTTACAAAGTTAGTGTCTTAGACCTTTTTTCATCTCTTGTCAAAGTTGTAGACGCGGTTCAAACGGTACTTCAAAGGGGGAAAAAATTCAAAATCGTTAACTTAACTAATTTAAAAATTTGATAAAGGATGAAAGCAAAAAGAGATAATAGGCTCAAAAGACTCAAAGAAGAAAAAAAAGTACATATATATGCAAATGGAGAAGTGAAAATGAGAGAGAGAGAGAGAGAGACAGACAGACAGAGACAGACAGACAGACAGACAGACAGAGAGAAAAGATGAAAAGAAAGCAATAAAAAAAAAAAAGAAGGAAGAGAAAAAGAGAAAGAGAGAAAGTGATTTAAAACAAACAAACAAGAAAGAAAAAAGAGAGAAGAGAGGTAAAAGAAAGGAGAGAGAATGAGAAAGATATATAAAAAGATAAAGAGAGAATGAGAAAGTGATTTAAAAAGAGAAACATAAAGAAATAGAGAAAGAGATTAGATTAAAAGAAAAAATAGTGAAAAAGAGATAGAGACAAAGAAAGAAAAAGAGAAATGGATAAAGAGAGAAAACGAAGAAAAGAGAAGTAAAAAGAAAGACATTAAACAAACTTGCATGTTGAATTACATAATAATAATAATAATAATAATAATAATAATAATAATAATAATAATAATAATAATAATAATAATAATAATAATAAATAATAATAATTATAATAAAAAATAATTAATTTAAAATCATTGACAAACAGACAAATACAAAAAAAGACAGAATAATTAATAAAAAAAATAACAAATTTTTAGTAAAAGTAAATATCAGTGTCAGTTTATTATTATATTATTATTATTATTATTATTATTATTATTATTATTATTATTATTATTATTATTATCATTATTATTTATTATCATATCATCATTATTATATTATTATTATTCATAATCATTTTTTGCTATATTATTATTATTATTATTATTATTATTATTATTATTATTATTATTATTATTATTATTATTATTATTATTATATATTATTATTATTATTATTATTATTTATTATTATTATTATTATTATTATTATTATTATTAATTATTAGTTTTTAATAATACCTGAATTTGTAAATCAGTTTTGCAAGTATCTATTTTGTAACTGAAAAATGAATAAAGATAGAAGATTAAAAATAATAATTATTATTATTTTTTATTACTATTATTTATTATTATTATTATTATTTATTATTATTATTTATTATTATTATCATTATTGTTATCATCATTATTGTTATTAATTTTACTATTATCATTATCGTTATTATTATTATTATTATTATTATTATTATTATTATTATTATTATTATTATTATTATTTATTATTATTATTATTATTATTATTATGATTATTAATAAATTAAAATTTTATATAATATAAAAAAAAAAAAAAAAATTAAAAAAAAATTAATTTTTAAAAAAATATTAAAGCAGTAATATAAATTCACGGAATTGTATCTTATATCGGCGAACAAAAAAGGAAAATACTATTAGTAATAATATTACTTGGACAGAAATGTCGGAAATTAAAAAATGGAAATTATTTATAAAAAATATTGAAGTAATTTAAGGAGATATTCTGGTATTGGGAAGTAAATCTTTAACAAATATTTTTGGGATAAATGCATGGCACACAAACATTTTATCATTGTGGCTAATAAAGAAAATTTATGTAAAAGATTTTATGATCAGCTTGTTCAATGTCCAGTATCGATATTTTTATTTTTTTTTATTTTTCGATAAATGTCCCGTTAGTCGGTGTGAAGCTCAAATTCATGAATTTCTATGTGCTTTTTTAATAATAATGATTTAACATTGGTTTAATTTAATGTATTTCCTTTTCCAAACTTACTATTTTAGTGTACAATAATAAAAAAAAAATATATATTTCTAATTCCTAGAATTATTTAGGAATAAATGCTAATTAACTGCTTCTAATATTAAGAACTGCCATTAAAATAATAACAATTATTATTATTATTATTATTATTATTATTATTATTATTATTATTATTATTATTATTTATTATTGTTGAAATACATCATGAAAATATGCAAATATGAAACGAATCTTCAATTTTGAAAAAAAAAGAAAAAAAAAAAAAAACTCTTGAAATTGGAATAAAAACTGATCTGGCCTTTTAAAATTCAAGAGAGGATAACAGAACTCAAGAGTAGGATTCAAAACCTTTTAAAATCTCACTTCGAATATATATATATATATATATATATATATATATATATATATATATATATATATATATATATATATATATATATATATATATATATATATATATATATATATATATATATATATATATATATATATATATATATATATATATATATATATATATATATATATATATATATATATATATATATATATATATATATATATATATATATATATATATATATATATATATATATATATATATATATATATATATATATATATATATATATATATATATATATATATATATATATATATATATATATATTATATATATAATATATATATATATATATATATATATATATATATATATATATATATATACCTCTGAAGCCTCAATCCCAGATAAAATATGTAAATAATAATGCCAATTTAAATCTTTATTTATGCAGAAGTAAATAGTGATTTATCTTATATAGGGAAATTGTGTCTATTTTTCTACTTGAGAAGAGGAGGGCTGAAAATAGCTTACAAACAGACAGGCAAGCAATACTATAAAATTATTTACTCATTTTACGCGAATAATATATATATATATATATATATATATATATATATATATATATATATATATATATATATATATATATATATATATATATATATATATATATATAGTATATATATATTTATTTATACCATTTTTACGAAATATAAAAAATAATAGCATTCCATCAGTAATTGCCATTTTTTTTTTATAATTAAAAATTAAAATATTTTCTTTAATGTAATTTCCATTTGCTTAAAAGTAATAAAGAAAACGGAGTTCATTTTTTTTTCAACAGAAACTAAATTAAAAAATAGATTTAATGCTTAAAATGGGGAAATGCCTTTTTTGAACATTTATTCATATTACAAAGCAATTTAATGGAAAAATTTAAATATACTGAAACGTAAATTCATTGCTCGTTATTATTATTATTATTATTATTATTATTATTATTATTATTATTATTATTATTTATTATTATTCTTAATTATTATTATTATTATTATTATTATTATTATTATTATTATTATTTATTATAGTATTATATATGTTATTATTTTTGAATTTATATTATGTTATTTTTTGCATAATTAATGTATGTATTCAATTTCAAGTAATAAGTTGTAAACATGTAACTGAGTATAAATAATTATAAGTTAGTATTAGAGATATAAGTGTACTCATATAAGTGAGTATAAGTAATTATAGGCAAGTATAAGAGATATAAGGGTACTCATATAAGTGAGTATAAATGAGTGAGTATAAGTGTAAGTGTACACATATAAGTGATAAAAGATATGTGTACTCATATAAGTGAGTATAAGTAAGTATAAGAGATATAAGTGTACAAGTATAAGAGATATAAGGGTACTCATATAAGTGAGTATAAATAAGTATTATAAGTAAGTATAAATAAGTATTATAAGTAAGCATAAGTGATATAAGTGAACACACATTGTTCCTAAAATAAATGCAGTGGAAGGACCTTGTTCAACCTCAAAAATATATATTAAGTAACAATTGTATATTTTTAATAATAAATTGTAAGCAATTATTTGATTTTTATAAAAAATTATATGCAAGATCCTATAAACAATGTTTTCACATATTAATGACATTATCAATATCCTGGAAATTCCCATCGCCATTTAAACCATACAATTATAAGTAATTTATTATATGTTATTCATATGTTAGTAAAATAAAAATAAAAATAATAAAATATTAATAAAAAATTCAATTCAATATTTATTTATTCTGAAGAGCAAAGTTTATAAATTGCCTTAAGCACTTAATCGACCCATTTACAAAATCCTAACTAGCAATTACTGATAACTTCAACATTCATATATCTATTAATAGCTCTTCAATGACGCCTGTAATATCCCTAATAACATTCAAAACGGTCGGATTGGTAGAGAAATAAATCATATATATGTACAATGTTTTTATTGAGCTTTTAAGAAGATTAGATTGTGTTTTTATTATTATTATCATATTATTATATTATTATTCATTTATTATTATTATTATTATTATTATTATTATTATTATTATTATTATTATTATTATTATTATTATTATTATTATTATTATTATTATTATTATTATTATTATTATTATTATTATTATTATTATATTATTATTATTATTATTATTATTATTATTATTATCATTATTATAGCAATTAGAAAATTAAAATTATCTTAAAATTTTTCCTCTTCTCTCCAAAACAAAAGAAAAAAAATATTATATATTATTATTAATTATTATTATTATTATTATTATTA